>LKNJ01001170.1:0-105780 GCA_002120245.1 Maccullochella peelii
GTGTGTGTGTGTGTGTGTGTGTGTGTTAGGAGAACTCACTCACTCACAGCACTGCAACATTAATGCATCGCTTGCACACGCAAACACTCACACTTGTATGTATGCTTGCGTGTTTTCATCTTAAGCAGTCATACGCAGGTTAAATATTCAGCAACAGAAGTCTGTCAGTTATCAGAGTTTCTTTATAAAGTACATGTATTACTAAATTATTGTCATATTTGAATGTATATCATATTATTAAGGTCTAGTGCACTCAAATTGCCTAAAAAGCAGCTATTACAGTTGCAGTCCTTTCAGATGGCTCACTGCTGCCAGGAATCACTGCAAAGGGATTATTCTGCATCTCAAACTCCATATTACTTTCCGCTATTTAGTGTGTCCTCATGCTGATATATTGGCTGATACATTTCAATGTATATGTTGGTCAATGAGTAACAAGAAATTGTTCTAGAGAAATGGCAGAAAATAGTTTGAGGTATAGAAACATTGCCACCAGACAGCACTGACAAGTTTTATTTTTTTAGCCTTAAATGGCCCGCACGGCACATATTCTTGTGGCAATTCTTTAAAACACAGCTTTTCGGGATCCTTATCAAAAATGTATGTTTAAAATCCAGGATATAGTTCAGAATATAGTTGGTTCAGAAGTATATTTCCACCAGCCCTGCTTAGCTGTTTGTTGTAATCTGCCTATGAGTGCTGGGAGTTGAGACAGAATGGCCGTGGAGAGTTTTTCCACCGCTTTTCAGGTGGAATAATGATCATAGGAAAAAAAGTAGAATTGCACTCAATTTTAGAGCCAATTTCTTCATTCTCATCTTTTACTTCCTGTCTCCCAGTAATTGTCTTAAAGCTTTACAGGCAGAAATTGGCGTGGGTTCAGGCTGTACTTACACTTCCTCTGAGTACTAAATATGGCCTTCAATGTGACTAAGTGATGATAATATGCTTTCTGATGCGAACAGTGCTGTACATTTAAACTTAAAGAAAGGAGTAGTTATTAAATCCATAATTAACCTTTAACCTGAGTGTGCGGGTGTTTTATATGAATGGGTGTGTTGGAGTGCATGTGTGTTTATATGCTGTACATATGTGAAGAGCCCAATTTGGATTTCTTTTGTCTCTCTCTTGTTCCTCTTGTCTTGCTGTAGCGGTGTAACGCCTTGGCTGAACAGAAGGAGGCGCTGATTTCCTACATGGTTCGAAAGGCTCACAGTCCTGGACAGGTAAGTAGATAAAAATGAATGGCTTTTTTTTTGGTAATTGCAATATTAGCTAATAAGTATACAAGTGAAACCCAGAATATATATTTTGATTTTATAGCAAAAAATAATTAAAATATGTGTTTGACTGTAGGCCGCCAGGTCATATTTTCAATTATTTGCATTTTCAAAATTGATTCAAACACACACACACAAACTCACAGATATTGTTCTCGTATGTAAATTAATGTTTGTGTACACAGGTGGGCAAGATCAAGGCCCTGATGAGCCTGATTCCAGACTTTGCTGAGAAGGAGGTGCTGTACTCGTACCTGATGAAATGTCATTGTAAGACACACGCACACGCACACACACACACACACGCACACACACACACACGCACACACACACACACACACACACACACACACACACACTTAGACAAGGCGGTGCAGCGGGCGGCTCGCTGGCCTGTGGCTAAGTCAACATTAGTGGACGCATTAACAATGCATCAGGTCAAGGAAGCGTGTATGTGTGTCTGTAGGCAGACATTCAGGGGTTGGAAGAACACATGTCCTCTAATGAGTTAGCTGTCCTGGCTAGCCTAGCGTGCTAATTGCAACACGGTCCACCACTCAACTTTTCTTTTTTTTTCTTCCCACATTTTTTTCCCCTCCCCTCTCCACCTTTTTACTTCTATCTTTTCTTATCCTCAATATTTTTTCCTTCTCTCCTTTCTTTTACCTACCTCCTCTCCTCTCCTCATGTCCTCCCCTTCACTTCACCTTCTCACCCTCCCGTCTCCCCTCTTTCGTACCTTGTCACACCAGAGATGAGCAGACATGACTATTTAATTAGCATTAGCTAGCTGGTCGGTCAAGGCGGCCATAGGGGGACACAATTAGCGATGCTCTGCTCGCCTCTGGTCTCTGCCCCGTCTATGTACTTTTTTCCCTCTCTTTTCTTTTCTCTTGTCTCTTTAACCCGCTCTTTTTTTTTTTTTTTGACAGTGGTGACCTTACTTCCCTTACTTTTGTCTCTTTGATACACACAACCGCACACATTCAAGCTGTTTCATATTCACAGAAAATTACTCTCACACCAACATAACATAATTTAAAAGATAATTTCAGGAATGTCTACCTGTAGAGGGAGATGGTATACAGAAAGCTACTAATTTCAGCTCTATAATTTCGTAATAATCTGATATTAAATGTGTATAAAAGTATTTTGCTGCCCAGGCGTCTATTGCAAATTGCTTTATTTTTACAATGAAACTTAAAGTTAAGCCAATATCGTAATTTTACAAGTGCCTGTTAACCTTTGCCTACTTTTTTCTCTCCTCTGTTCCACCGTTACTCCAAAATTGGAGGAAAACAAATTAGTCTTCACAAGTTCGGCTTTTCCACCTGCTGCTTGTTTAACACATGCAACCAGCAGCATTTTAGAAGTAATGCATTATCCCGGCAAAAGCATGAGTACATACAAAGATTGGACAAGTATGCATGTGCATTGAAGATCAGTTCTTGGCGCCAGTCAATTTATGATCATCAAGGTGGAACATAACAGGATTATCCCACCACCAATGAATATCTTACACACACACACAGTATTTTTTTCTGTAAATGTCTACATTCAAATAAGAATTTGATATGTTGAGTTTTTTATCTCATGTGCGGACATTTTCTCTCTCTTTCTCCCCCCCCCTCTCGCCTGGCAGGTGTGGATAAGGACTTATCGTCAGCCAAGGCTCTGCATGAGCAGATGCAGAAGGAGGGGATAGTCGCAGACGAGCTGTCACTCAAGCGGCTGGCTGCGCTTTACCGCACTGCAGGAGAGATGGCGCCCTTCCCTGAGCCCCCTGTGAGTCTCACACACACACACCCACAAATGAGATTCTCTACATAATCACTGTTTATATTTGTATTTGAATGTACTGTTTTTGGGAAATGTTAAGTATTCAAACCACTTCTAAATCAAACTCACACCTGCACAGACTTCACACATGTAGTCAGTAACAATAAGTCATTGTCCTTGCCAGCTCGATTCACCAGACAAGCATGTCACTCAATAACCACTTCTGATGTTGAAAAAGTGCAACAGACTTCAAAACTTAGATGTTGTGTCACTGCTCAGTGGTTATTGTGTAACTGTGAGAGCAGATCTGGGAGCTGCTGAGGCAAAATTATTATGGATTGTGGGTGCTTAGCCAGCCTACACTGAGTAAATGAAAACAGTTTTTCCTACAAACCATTATTTTGCACTCTTGCAGGCTTTTGGAGTGCTGAAAAATCCGACTCTCACCATGTCGCATTGCTTACAGCACCACAGTATAGTGGGGCAGGGCGATGGGGTTGAAATAAGGATACAGCTAATGATTATTTTCATTATCGATTAGTCTGCCAATTATTTTCTCAATGAATCCATTAATCGTTGGGAAACAGAAAAATGTTTCTTGAAGTCTCACATTTTTACATTAAAAATTACTTAGTTGATTATCAAAATATTTGCAAAATATCAACCGACTAATCAATAAACCAACTAATTGTTGCAGCTGTAGTTGAAATCAATATCATAATAATATTCTGATATGTCCAGTATTGACAAATGTCACAATATGGCAAATATATTGATGTTCAGTGCAATGATCTGAGCTCCACTGTTATAAATTACATTAGATAAATACTCTAGACTCTATAACAAAAACTTAAATAGCTGTTTCCTTTTTAAAAAAAAATTTTTTTATTACGTGTGATTGGAATCAATTCAGGCGATGGTAACACGTCATTAACATGTTATTATAATTCGGTTTCACTGAATGTCCATAAATGATACTTTTCAATTATCTACCAACCCTACGTTATACTAGCGAGCGCGCCGCAGCTCCTAACTAGTGCTGGCAGTTGTCCAGCTGGTGTCCTAATATGGTGCCTGTGTGTGTGCGCTGTGGTCGGTGTGTGCCACAGTAATGTGACAGAGCAGTCTGCCTGCTCAGGGTAGTTCAATACACACAGGCCTGCAGCTAGCCTCCCGTGTTTGTTCGTGCGTGTGCGTGTCAGAAACTATGCCCCACGGCCACAGAGTACACACAGTATATTGTGTAAGCGAGATGGTGTCACTGCAATAGCCGCTCTCTTTTTCTAGCTCCTAGTGTTTTTGAGTATTTCAGCACGTTGCACATTTTGTAAGTTGATGTAGCTCTATTTTTGGCAGAGGAGCCACACACTCATATAAACAGACGCGCGCACGCACACACTTAGCCCTCTCAGCCCCTGCACTTTAACGCGCTGTCCCCTCAAGGCAGGTGTAGAACGAAGCCCACCTCTTACCTTGCCATCACTCACCTGCAGTACAAAGATAGAAGGAGAAAGAGGGATGAAGAGAAGCTGCTGCATTATTCACTGAATGTCAGGATAGTTAAGTGATGGCTGGGTTTTATAAGCAGAGGAGAGCCAGAGGAGTTCCAAGGAGAGGGGAAGGTGAATAGTCATGGCATTCAGAAGTTTCTACAAACACATCTCAGATAGAAACCCACCTCTCCTTGTTGTTCTCCCTCCTAGGGCTGGGCGCTAAAACGATAATAATTATCTCGATACAATTTTCCTCGATAGAAATATAACAAATGTTCGATAAATGTTTGATATAATTAAACCACACTATCATGTAGACGTTGCTGCTCCACTGATGAAAACCTCTTGGCCCCAGAAACAAATGCTCATATGTGGCACGTATGAGTGTTTTCAGAGAACCCGTCACATTCACCACATTTTTTCACACTTGGAATTTTCTCTTAGGTATAAATGAAATTTACGAGTGATCCAGACCTGTCGAGTATAGATAGTCTGCCTGTTTTATTAGCACCTAACTTCACATCAAACCTTTATTTCTGTCACACTTCAGCTCTGTGATGACGGCTTAGACAGACGTAATATTTCATTGAAGCACCACGGTGTGAAGTTTTCCTTTTTACACTCGAGTAATATTTACAGGTAGCTTTATATAGCAATTTGGGGGTCGTCGATTATGCTAATGATCACATCACATCTCACGACTGCACGCCTCATGAACAGAGAACATTCGTCAAGTTGAAACAAGCAATTTACGATTTAAGTCATTTTAAGTTTGTGCAGTAGTTAAGAGACTTCAGTGAATTAGACTTGGAAAACTCATACAAGCAAACCTCACAGAAAAGTAGAGAGATTTATTATAAGAATATGTTGAGAAATGTTCCTGCATGAGACCCAATGTCCCCATTACTCGGGATAATTCACAGAAGGGACCATTTCTTCAGTAGAAAGCAGTTCCAATGTTCAAAGTGAGATGGTTGGATTATCCAGAGTATCAGGGACATTGTTTCTGGAAAGAAATGTTGCAGTTGAATTTTACAAATTTAATTTCTAATTGCTCAGACAGATCTCTCAAAACCTGGACAAATAAAACCAAATCTAGCGAGAAAATATGTTTTCGTGATTAGGGTGAACTGACCCTTTGAAAGTGTTCAAAACCCCTGCCAGGATCTCTCTCTTTCTATATTGAACAGTGCTATTTATCAGCATTAATTACTACATTAATAAGCAAACGTACAAAGTAAGAAACCAGCGTAATCTGCAGAAGAGCTCTCACCTTCTCCCCACCAAAAAACACCCGTCACAACACTTTGTCTGGATCAAAACACTGATTAATTAGCCAGGAACAGAGGCAGGGAGCCAAAATGTGTGTTTGGGGAGTGTGCTACAAATCCCTTATTTGTGTATTAATGGGGATTTAAAGATGAAACAAGACAACGTGGTTGGAGAGTGGAGACTATTTGGATAGACCCAGGAGGGCTCCACTGCTGCTTACTTTTGGAAAAAAGACACGCACACCTTACAGCCTCACTATATGGCAGCTGTTTGTTTGATGCTAAATCGTCTTTCTTTCTCTTTCCAGGAGTCCTTTAGGTTTTATGCAGACAAGCTGAAAGAAAGCGTTGCCAAAACCCAGACTACAGCTGAGGAATAGATTCATCCTCCTCTCGTCTTGCCTCCATCCAAATCCCACTTTTTTCCTCCTTTGTCTCTCTCTTTTTTTTTTTTTTATAAGTTGTTTGAGCTGAAATGTTGAGTCTTGTGTTATAGCTGTTGGATGTTACACTCTGTCCAATGCGCTATTGATGATGTTGATGACGAAGACGATGGTGAGAATGTATAGAAGTATTTATGCTAATAAATGATGTTAGGAATCCACATTCTGTGCCTGGGTCTTTGTGAGATTTAAAAGTTGTGTATTTAGTGGTACAATTGACCTTTTTTTCCAGGGCAGCAGGTAAAGTGAAGCTAATTACATTAACAATGGCTCCGTTCAAGTGAACTACACTAAAACTCTGTATAGAATACTGTATACTAATCTTTATACTATACTGTTGATGCAGTTTACAAGAATTTGACATAAATCAAACTGCAAATTAAACTTCAGACAGCAAAATGTTTTTTCCAAAGGATTATTTATTATATTTTTCTGCCGTCACTGAAACGGTTTTATTATTACTATTAATACTCAGAGGCTTTTCATTCTCAATTTGTTCCATTTTTTTCTAGTTATATGCAGCTCAGTGGTGGAAAGTACTGAACTTCTACTTCACTTCATGTCAGAGGGAAATATTGTACTTTTTACTCCACTGCATTTATCTGACTGCCATTGTTACTTTAAAGATTAAAACCTATGAACACTATAAAACATGATGCATTTTTACAGATCAAACTACCCAAAAGTATGGAAATAGATGAGATTAACTCCTTGAAAATTACATTGATAATTATTGACCGCCCTCAGAAGAGCAGAGTACAGCTTTGTTTATGGTCTTTGGGAACCTCTTAGCTTATTATGGTGTTACATGCACTTGATAATCTCTTATGATTTCACATAAAAACAAACATCTTTAAGGGTTTTGTGTAGTGCTGAAATAACAACCAGAATGTGAATCTCTGAAAATAATCACATGATCAGTAACATTCATGGTTATGAAACTGCACAGGTACAAGTGTCGACACCGTGTGACTGAATGACGAGGGCAAAGGATAGCAGAGACTATGACGACAGAAATAAACACGCTCAAGTGGAGCAATTTAATTTAATACTTTACTAATTTGGACTCAGACCATGTCGGTAAAATATTTATCAGGCTTTTGCACCAGTGCAAAAACACACAGCTTACATAATCTTCCATCTATGAGGACACAAGTACAAGCTCTTTTTTTCCAAGTGTGCCTTACTAAATCTCTACTAGGCTTCTTTTTCCAGTGCTCCCTATACTGGCACACACATTGTTAAGCTTAATAACCGTACATATACAAAAAAGATAAAGCTGCAGAAAAAAAGAAGATTGAAAATGGAACAAGCAAAAGCTGCAGATGGATATCTGCCAAAGTGGCGCTCTAATCATTTGCCAAGACGGAGAAGAGAGGGAGAGAAAAAAAAAGCCATCGTTTTAACTTTGATACTGCAGTGCTCTGCTGCCATCCAGTAGCAGACAGCAGTACTGCCAACACAAGTGGGTTCAACTTTTTCTTCTTCAAATTCTAATTATTCCCATATTTAAACTGTTAACGCTGTGTACATATTGAGATAGTTTCGGTTAGTCAAAGATGAGAGGAATTGCTGCACTTTTAGAAACATGACTTTTTACACCCTACTGAGGTGCCAGTGTGATGTGTTTCTACCATTTAAAAAAAAGAGTGCAGGAGTTTCTGATGTTGAAATTAGTGTGAAAATGTAAATACAAAACATACATTTTACTTTCCTCCCCTAAATTAAGCACCTTTTCACTGTAAAACATCATAAGAACAGTAAAATGACTACGGAGAGCACGGCTCAGTGTCGAACCAATCGAACTAGAACCCAACTTCCTTCCACTGCTGAGAAAAAGAAAAAAAAAAGTAAAACCTTTTCACTGATGTTTCAGACACCGTTTGGTCTGATTGTTGAAACCGGTCCAGATGTGTTCACCAGTCTTGTCTTGACTTCTGTTTGATGAATTTTAGGCACAAGTAATAGAGCACCATGAAGCCCAGACAGACTGCCAGCAGGACCAGATAGCACAAGTATAGAGGGTACTGGTTCATGTGCATGGCCTCCACCACCTGAAAGACAAACAGAGAAGGTTACAAGATGAGAAAGATGTTGGTTTGTGCATGGAAAGTACTTTGGTTTTAATAGTTGTGTTCATTTACATACAATACTATCCTACTTTTAACAATTACTGCCCAATATTATAGTTTGCAACACTAATTCTAATAAAAGGAAAATGCCAGGTGCCATTCAGAAGATGACCAAAGTGGAACTGTTTGATTAACACTCATGTATGATTTTGTATTTGTGTGTTTGTTTCTAACTCACGTGGATGCCGTCAACATTGATGGTGATGTTACGGATGGTGACGGGGTACTTGTTGCCTCTGAACTGCACCTGCAGCATGCCCTCAAAACCCCAACGCATGAAGGAGGCGTGAGAGAGCCATGAGGCCACTGAGGAGTCAAAAACACGCACAGGTATAAACAACATCACATACTGACCAGCATCCAAGCTGTTCTCTATCCTCTATCTTTTAACTGAGGATAATGAATCCATCTCCTCACCGAGCCACATATTCTCCAGGCTGATGACAAAACCTCCAGTCAAATAGAAGACAGTGAACAAGGAGTTGCCCATGAAGGCTGAGGTCTGCAGGGTGGGCAGCGAAGCAGCTACAAACAGAGCCATGGCTCGGCTGCAGTAAACCATCAGCCACACCAGCAGGAAGTTGAGCAGGAAACACTCCGGTGCCTCGTTAAGTCCGGCCAGCCAATAGATGGGCAGGCCGTACACCAAGGTGAACACACAGTGCTCTGGTAACTCCCCCAGGACCTGAACGTGGAGAAAGCATACATTCAAATACACAGAAAAGACAGAAATACTGAAAAAACACTGTGCCACATTACAGTACTGTACATCACTGACGTTTGACTCCAGCATGGAGCGAGACTGACCCCTGCTGGGGATGCGGCTTTATTACTGTGGTTTACCTTGGCGAAGAAGTAGGAGGTGACAGAGTACATGCCGTCCTCCAGCTCGTGGTAGAGCATGGCTCTCTCTGTGTGACCTGCAGAGCACATGACGTTAGTCTGATGAGGTACAGCATTATAACCTCTGGTATCAGGCTGCCTTACAGATTGTAGCTGTTCTTCAGTTTGCTGATACACAACACGGTAACAAATATCACAAGTTACGGAGCCTCTCCAGCTACATAAATGTAGTACTTGTATTGTGATTGTGTATTGTATGAATGTAAGTTCCAAAGGTTTATCAGTGTTAAAAGTATTTACCTGAGTCATAATTGAACTTGGAATCAGTTTTATAACTTTTGTTGTCACTTGAACTTGACTCTTAATAGCTGTTGGCTAGACTCAGCCTCACTATCTCTGCAATTGTTGTGATAAATGATGATATAACTAAGGTTCCAAGAACTTGGTGTCCAACTCCGTCTCCCAGATCTGTCTGATAACTTGTTGATTACTTTAATAACTGCCAAACTGTCCTGAACCATCTCACCTCTGGCTGGTTTGTCTTGTTACCGTTTTTCTCCATTGATCTGATGCGCTTCTGTCAGCTATGTTCTATGACTGCAAATGCATTTATTTTTCACAACTTTTAATGCTTTCTTGTACTTTTCACACAAATATTATATAGAAAATGTGTGTTTTCCCTTTTCTTCATTTGTTTCAGTTTGTCTGTATACAATACGTTGGTTATAGGTTGTTATAATGGTTATGCTGTGCAAATTAGAGGACACCCATCCCATCTGTGTCGACATGCCTCACAAATGTAATAATAAAAATGAAACTAAACTAATTAAATAGAAAACTATAACACACATGCAGAAACCTGTGTAGTTTTCAGCTCTTCTCACAATATTTTCTATTTTGTTCATAATGAAGAGAGATCTGTTTCTGCTGTGTGAGAATATACAGAGGTAAAAAAAACTTTGACTCTATAATCAGTATGAAGCCACATGTGAAGGGGCACGCCAGGTTGGTTACCAGGGTTTTGCTTTAAAAAAAAAAAAAAAAAAGTAGTAAATGGAGCAGTAAACAGACTGCCTAAAAGATTTTGAGTGAGGAGTTGCTTGTTGCAGTATTTTCTTTTTAGACACAAGTATGTGATTTTGACAAATGTATGAATTGGTGTTTGTGTCACAGATTCTCAAAACCAGGCTTTTGTTTCTAACACTGCATCAAAGCAATGGAGAAAGAAATGTAATGATTTTGCTGTACATCACATTTCTAACATAAAACATCACTTAAATCAATATATATAATTTCAAACAATGAAGCAGAGACAAATATCAAAATGTGACCGTGTGTCAGTTGTGTACACCGAGATGCTGAGACTGAAGAATGAATGAATGAATGAATGAATGAATGAATATGAACTCTTATCCTTTCTAACATCTATAACTACTCACATTTAGCTATGACGTCCAGCACCACAGCAAATGGGGTGAGAGCGCCGATCATGTAGAGGAGGGCCACTGTGTCCTGAATGGACAGACGCTCTTCTCCTGCCCCGTAGTACAGACAACCGACCAGAAGTGACATGAGGAGGGCCTCGAAGCCATGGACCAATAAGGTGACCAGGTCTCTGAAGTCATTATACATGTGACGCCTGAGGGAGAAGAAAGGAGGGGGGGAGGGGGATACGTGTCCCTCTTGAGTGCTGTACTTCTGCAGTTACTGGGGGGGTAGTTGGAAAAATTGTAAAGTAGCTTAGCTAAATTGAAAAAAAACAAATGTATGTATGTATATCCACATATTTGTATTTAGGAGGAAAATAAACACACAAAAATGATTACAAATTGGTTTGAGGCTGATCTTTACTATATTTATTGTCACAATAACCAATAAACTACCAGCTACGATAGGCTGACTGCACAGTTTACCACCAACCTGAGTCAGTTGTAACACCTAAACACTACCTGCTACAACTGAGAGTTCATGAAAACTAGTTTGCACTGAGCAGAGAAATCTAAATGAATAATGTAACAGATAAATGACTGAAAAGTAGTAGAAGTACAAATGCAAAACTGACCAAACCTACAGAGAAAAGAGCCTAAACATTCAGGATCACTGTGTCTTGTATGAAATTATTATTATTATAATATCTGTTTTTGTATAATTAATAGTATTAAATAACATCCACTTTAAAATCAGCTTAAATTCTGACAGGGTTGTGGGGGTACAACAGACAAAAAAGGTTGGGAACCACTGCTGTAAAATATCCATGTGTGTTGTTCTTACCTGATGAGGATCGTAAATTGGTGTATCCTGCCAGGCAGTCTGTTTCTTTGCTTGGAAATAGTGATTACTTCCTCTCCTTTTACGCTGCTCAGCTGCTGAGGGCTGCAGGCAGGAAAACAGTGGATCAGGTTGTCTGGGTTGGCACACTGGAACCAGTTTCACATAAATTATCAATATTAAAGGATGAACCTCTAGAAATTACTAATCTGAAGTTTAAAATGTCCTGGGTTTTGTGGCCACAACTAAAACTTAAACACAAAGAAGTCTGCCCCTGAAACAGTTCACTCAAAAGACCCATCCAATCATCCAGTCAGAGCATTGGCTCTTTCTCACTGGCAGAGCAACCAAAAAAAGCCCTGTAGCAGCTCTGGAGAGTAATCTTAAGAAAATATTTCGACCATGTCTTTATATGAAGGTATGTCATTGTTAAATCAGGGAGAGGTAATGAGAGGAGAAATAGATAAGAAATTGTAGGACAAGATAAGTGGAAAAGTTGGGAAAAAATATCTGAATGTATAGATAAGGAAAAGGAGAAGAGGCCAAGCTTAAACACACACACACACACACACACACACACACACACACACACACACACACAAACACAAACCTACGGCTACCTTTCAGTCTGTGTCAGTGCTGTGTCGGTCCCAGCTGGTTTCCACATATGATCGTCGGTGTCTCGGACCTTTTCCATGAACTGCTCAGCCAGAACTGTGGCCCGCTCCAAACACTGAGCCTCTCGCTCCGGACTGCGTCGGTCTATACTGATCAGATCGACTGGACACACACACACACACACACACCAACAAAATGAGGCGTGAAAAACTAAATAGGTTTATAAAGTAGAATGAGTCACATTTGACACCATGTATATATGATAGTATTTATCATTAACAGGACAGATGCAGATAAAGTGCCAAAAACATTTTGACCAATTAAAGCCACTTCTGGAAACTTTGTGCATTGGTGTTACATTTCTTGGTCCTAAAAGTTTCCAATGAGTGTGGGGTGATAACTTTCAGACATTGTTAATGTTACTTCATGCTGTTTTGACAGCTTTCTACACACACACACACACACACACACACTAACCATAAAAGTCAGAGGGGTTGCAGTATCGTGGGCAGGGGTGTCCCAGGGCAGTGAAGTAAGGTACCATGTCGCGAGCGGCGCCACAGTAAACTGCTGAGCCCGACGATAGCAGGACGACTAGGTCAAAGAGCTGGAAGATATCTGACCGAGGCTGGTGGACCGACAGCAGGACCAGGCGGTTTCCCCGGGCCAGGCGGGACAGTGTGATCACCAGGTTGTGGGCTGTGAAGCTGTCCAAACCTGATGTGGGCTCGTCCAGGATCAAAATACCTGAAATGTGAAAAACACCAGTTCAATAAAAAGACACGGCTGCCTGCCTGCTTGCCTGATTCGTCTCCTTCCCTCTTATTTCTGGTGATCCACTGGAGGTTTAGGGGTTGTGGCGATGCAGAATGGATCCAAGAATCTGTTGGGATTTCATCTGATCAAGACAGGTTATATGAATAAACAACTGTTCTATAAAAAGCCAGACAGATGGGTGGATAATACTTATCAAATATACAAAATTGGGGTACCCTCTTATTTCTAATTGTATTTTATGTATCTTAATATTGTATCACAGAAAAGGATGAGGTACTGAAACAGGGTTGGAATTTAGAGGCTGTCTATAAACCTGGGTGTTACTGAAATCAATTGCATATCTGTTGTTTATTGATAGAATTGTCTGCTTGAGTGACTATTTTTACAGACAAATAACACTTAATGCCACTTGCCTATAGTTCATAGAAAAGGGCAAAAACTGATAAATTATTTACAATATCCTCCAAAGCTTAATTTTATTTTATCTAACAAGTGATTTAAAATGTAAAAATGTCAAATGCACACACCAAGAAAACAGCAGCTATAAAAAAGACAAAACTGCAATTTCAGCAGCTTTCAGGTGGCAACATCAACATATTACTTTCCTTTCCTATAGGTGGTTGCAGGTTGACATGTATAAAATTGAGCTAACAATAACTGAACAACTCCCCCTTGAGGAGAACCTTCATGTGAATCTGCCTGCTAAATGTGATTTTGAATTTGTGATTATATAATTAAGTTAGAAACCAGTTCATGAGAAGTTTCGCATCTAAAAAGACAGACAGATGGAAGGTTGAAAGTTCAACATGAAAGTCAAGAGTGAAAATCAAGAGGTTGTCTCTTTTTCTTTTCTCTCACCGGGGTTCCAGAGAAGTTGGACAGCTATACTGACTCTCCTCCTCTCTCCTCCAGAAACACCCCTCACGTAGTCGTTTCCCACCCTGGTGTGAGCACACTGTCGCAGCCGCAGCTCTGCAATGACATCATCCACCTGTGACAGGAAACAGACACAATTTGTCACAATGTGACAAATTGATGAAAGACAGATGTTACATGTCATTTAACATCTGTCTTTCATCATTTAGTATTTCATCTTACTACACTGCCATCACATCTGGTCCAAATGAAGATTATATGCAGAATATGACATCTAAAGTATGTGGTCAGTGTTTGTATTACAAGGTGGATAAACAAATCCTTGTTTTGTAGACTCAGCATGGGCTCATAATGTCTTCATGCTCTGTACATTCTGTGCCTGTTTGGAAAAGGTTTGAGTCCTGTTTGTCTACTGAGCTTAATCTTACCCTCTGGTCCCTCTGGGCCTGTGTGAAGTGGGTGGGGAGCCTCAGCTTGGCAACAAAGACGAGAGTTTCACGGACGGTGAGGTGAGGAAGAAGGCGGTCGTCTTGGCGGACATGAGCAATGCTCTTCTTCACCAGCTGGGGCGTGTTGGGCTTCCCGTTAATCAGAACCTGGCCGGACGTCATTGTACCGCCCTCATCGCGACATGTTATTATGTCCAGCAAAGATGTTTTACCACAACCTGGGAGAAGATGATTACGTATTAAAAGCAGAAAAAAAACCTTCTCACAACTAACAAAACTCACTATACAAGTCAAATACATAGCAAAGCAAAGCAGTGAGCAGTTTTTGGAGGCTGTACTACATATACGACATGAGGTTCTTTTCTATAACCTTGATGAAGTTCTGTCTTTTCTCAACCAGTGAACATGATTTTCTGGACATTGATTAGTCTCCAAACGTTGCAGATTTTATCTTCCCTTCTTTCTAGTTTATGTACCTGGAGTCTAAAGAAGATACAGAGTTTATTGTTTCTCTGTTCTGTAATATGTTTCATGTACCCCACTGCAGCTCGAAACTGATTGTCCCTGTGACATGAGGTCCTACTTAAATGGCCATGTGTTTGTGTGTGTGTCACCTGAGCTGCCAATGACGGCCAGCATCTGTCCACTGCGGACTCGGAGGCTGAGCTTGTTGATGGCTGTCTGCTTGTTTCCTTTTATCTCCCATGGCAACTTGAACTCTGACAACCTCTCGTACCACGGGATCTGAGCCGCTGTGTCCACCTGGGAACACACACATTTACACAATGAGCACATACAACATGCACATATACAGTACAGACATGCACACACACAGAGGCTAAAACAGTTAAAAGCTAAAGATGACTGCTTATGAGAGCAGAGCGGCTGTCTGTCACTTACCTCATAGTGCAGGTTGTTGACCTCCAGCTCATTGCACTCTCCACTGTAGGTGAAGTAGAGACTGCTGTCTTCTTCAGACGAGAACAACTCTGTGTCTTGATGCTGTTAAAGAGGAGCAGACAGGTTAATGAGTTTCATAGAGGCAAGGACTCATTTGAAATCTTTATTTGTATCTGTATCAGTTCTAAAGGACAAACTGCAATAAAATATGAGAAAGTGAATAAGAATAGAATTCCTTTACTGTTATTGCACAGAGTACAATACAATTGAGTAACAATCCTGATGGAGCATTCACCCATAAACAGCAATTAAAAATGGAAAAAAGTTCAAACTAGACTAATTTAAGGTGCTAAGTATATAAATAAATAAATAAATAAATAGTTGAGATATTGCACCAGTAAGGGTGATCAAACTCTTTTTATAAATCAGTATTTTAAAGTTTCTGTTTCTGATGTATGAGGGAATCTGTGGAGGAACAAGTTAGTGCTCCTGTACCAGACACTGCATAGAAAACCAAAGATTTTAGTTTAGATGGCAATAAGCCATTAACTATACAAATGACAGAAGATTAATTTTATCAACTACTTTATTGGACAACTTTAATGACTCATTTATTTAATGATAATTATGTGTATGCAAGAGCATGAGAGCCTGTGTGAATCTGTGTGTTCGTGAGTGTGTATTGGCATGCATCTGCCTGTGTGTTAGTACATGCAAAAAGTTGCCTGAGACCTTTTGTGGGTGCAGAGTCCATTTGAAAACGACCCTAATATAACCATTATGTAATCCAATAAAAGTACAAACATGCGATTCAAAATGCAGCTCATGCTCACACCAAATCTACTATACATACTGTACATTATACTGTATGTTATATTGTATTTACTGTAGATGTAAAATGTAAAATGGATCCAGACCCTCCTGGTAGCTTTTCTTTAGCACATTCATCTCAAGATTATCCCTGAAAATATATGAAGTTCAGACATTCAAAATGTTTCCATTGTTAATCCAGTTCTTGTCAGATGTGGAAACCATATGTCTCCAATGCTATTAAACCAGACGTCAGAGATTATAATTATAATGCTGATCTTTTTAGATAAACTGTCCCAGTCTAGTAGAGCATGGTTCCTCTAAAGTCAGTTTTAGGTCTCACTGGTCACAAGAAAATTACAAAAGGTCACCAAATTATTGTAGAGACAAACAGATGATGAACACTTAGGTTAGGAAAACTTGTATGTACTTAGTATGTAAGTATTTGCAAACTAAAAAACTGAAAACTTTCAGATTTTGTTTGGATTGCTTTTAGAGCAGCTATGGACTTAATCCTGACTTAATCCTGATATGCATAAATTGTCAAAGTGGAATTAATTTTTTTTCCTTGAGCAAATACAAATTATTTTGATATTTGATGAGAAATATTAAAGCATTATTATTTTATTATATAGTATTTTATTTTTCTTGAAGTTGATGTCAAATAAAGAAACTAGACTATTTTTTCTTCAAATTGGGGTCCTATGTGAAGGGAAATAAAGTATTGCTTGGTATACCACATTAAACAAACTTCCAGCAACACTAATAAATTCAGAAAATGCTCTCAATCAAACTGGACTCTTTTGACCAACACGCTCACATTATAATCTGATTTAGGCACAAAGTTCAATTAATAAAATCAGTGGTCATGCAGCAGTCAGAGAGAGTAGCTGTGGTTGGTGTGAGTGGGGAACAAAAGAATCAACAGAAAGTTAAGATGTGGTTTTGATTTAACCAAAGTATATCATTAAATTAGCAGAGGAACTTCAAGCCAATGCCTTTAAGACAGCTAAAAACGATAACATGTCCTTGAATGTGTGTGATCCCATGTAATACACTGACCTGTGAGGAGCTGTTTGTATGATTGAGGCCAATGTCTGTGTCCATGATGAGGCAAGTTGCTGGTTGAGGTCTGTAGGGTCAAGAGGTCAACGCCCACCTTTTTCTTCTTCGGTTCGGTTCCTCTCTTTTTCTCTCTAAGGCTGTCTTTTTTGCTCTCCTGTTATTCCCCTGTTCTCCGTTTCTTCTCTCTGCTAGATAGTTTGACTCCAGTCCAGCTGAAGATCTCCTCTTGTCTCAGCTCACAAGCCTTCTCTCTCAAAGCGTCCAAGTTCATGTCACGTCAGTTCTTCATCTGCTCTGTCCTGTCAGTTGTAGCTTTTCTGGTCACAGTGCACAGTTTTAGGACTGAGGTGAGATCGACAGCCAGTCAATCTATTCAGCATGTGTGTTGTTATTTTTTGCTCTTCTTTATACAACTCCAGATCAAAGTTCTCTGAGATAACGAAACATTCACTGTGTGTTTATGGTTCCAGAGAGACACCACTGCTCTCGCACTGCTGCTCTGTACAGGGAATGGGTGCAGAGAAACAAAGTCTGGGCCTGTAAGACGACTCAACTTTAGAGCTTCACATGCTGTATATGAGTCGTGTGGATATGAGAAGCTGATCTGAGTCGGACTTGACACGGTTGTTGTTTGGAGTAGCAGACTGGCCGGAGACATGAACAGATTTTATTCCATGCAGGTGGTGGAGCCAGAGAACGGGACCAAAGTTAAAGAGTCCTTCAAGTTTGTGTCGGAGGTGAAGAGGGATGTACGGAGGGACAGTGGAGAGGAGCGGTCAGAGCCCGCCTGCTGTCTCAGTGTCAGCAAGATCTCCTACACAGTCAGGTAAATGCTGCAGAGACAGAGTGTACGAGAGAATGACTGAGAGACAGATGCAAAAGCAGACTAAGAATCAACTAGATGACATTATACAGATTGTTATATAATTCTGCAAACATACAGGCAGGTGTGTATCGAATTGTCTATAATTTTATGTGGTCTAACTGTCATTTCTAATGAAATATCAGAAAAATAAACGCAACACTGACTACGTAGTGCAACCCCCCCACATTGCTGATTGTTGATAAATACTTCTATACTTTCAAATGCTGATCACAGCAGAGATTGATTCTATTCTGGGAATGTTAAAAAAATTGATGTTAAAAATGTCCCTGTGTGTGTGTGTGTGTGTGTGCGCGTGTGTTCCAGTGAGCGTGTGGGTCCATGGTGGGACTTACCCTCCTACAAGAAGCGATGGTCTCGTCAGATCCTCAATGATGTCTCCTTCCACGTAGACAGTGGGCAGATCATGGGCATACTGGGCAATTCAGGTTTGCACTTATCTTAGGCCAAAGAGCAAAGTGTTCAAACTCAACAAAAAATTTAAGTAATTAAAATAAATCTGATTTTAATGGAAATGGATCTGATATTGTTCTTAGGGATTTAGTTACTCAGAATAGAAGACAATGTGACAGCACCTTTCATTCAGGTTGAAGGTTAAATTAACTGGTAAAGACAAGAGTGTGAGAGTGGTCAACTGTGTTGTTCAGGATCGTAGTTCAGGGGCCAGTATGCACACTGGGGAAAGAAATTATTAATAATGAGGCAACACTCTTCATTCAAAAACAAAAACAGACAGATCCATAAAACGTCCCGCTGCAGGAAACAGGGATTAATGTGTATGGAGAATCCTTCTGTTAGCCAATCTAAAATATTACCCCGTCTTTTTTTTTACAGTATGTTCATATGTGTCAGTGTGTGGTGTTTGTGTGTGTGTATTCACATTGTAAAGGCTCAGGAAAGACCACATTGTTGGATGCCATCTCAGGGAGGATTGGGAACTGTGGTACACTGTTGGGTGAGGTCTACATTAACGGCAGGAAAATGAAGAGAGAAGAGTATCAGGACTGCTTCTCCTATGTACTGCAGGTAACACACAAACACCCAAACACACAGTATAAACACAAACAATCAGTTATTTGTAAGCTCAAGAAATAATTAACGTTTTCTAGATGTTTCAAACTGGGCCTTCATCACACCCAATGAGACAAAAATTCATTATAAAAATTGAAAACGAAATACAATAAAATACTGTATTTTCTTGTTATATTGTGACTGGAACCAGTTTTTCGTGAATGCCTCTTCTGATCTATAACAACGGTAACAGCTGCTGCGTTAAACAAAATATTGCCAGCACACTAATAAAGAGACTGAACAGAGGCTTGAAAGTTTTTTGCACCTAATCACATGCACACACATGTGCCCCACAGTATCACATGAGTTGTTGCATGCAGACAGTTTGTATGTATTTAAGTTGCATGTGGTTAACCGGCATAAATACCAAAGCACAAACTCAATAAACACACACCATTTTGCAAAAACTCCTGAAAAGGTTGCCTTGGCCTCTGGATGAAATTAACCAAAGACCCTTGCTGGCCTCCTCATACACTTAATCTCTCAATGAGAGGTGCTCAAGTGTATCCAAAGCCTGAATTAAAAACACTGGCTTAAAACTGGCCTTGCTTCCTTTCAAATCATCTCTCTCGTCTTGCTGATAGCACCCCCCCCCCGCTCTCTAAGCCTCGTCATTAACTTCCCCTGCTAAGCTGTAGATGAGGAGGTGATATGTGCTCCTGATATTAAAGTCATTCAGATGAGAGACTAAGGAGAAGTGGGATTGGGAGGCACCATGTGTTAATTGAAGCAGGCACCAGGTTCAAGCAATGAATGTGTGTGTGTGTGCATATGTCTGGGGCAAAGGTACTGTATGTTATGGTATGCACGCGTATATATCAACATACAAATACACAATATACTGCTGTATGTGTCCTATATGGATGTACACTTAGTGTGCAGGATGTGGAGCAAAGACACTGTAGATGAATACTCTGAAATCTACACTTTTCTGTTGCTAAGGATGAGTAGCGTGGATGTTTACATGAAATTTCATGTCAGCCACACCATTAAGTTTCAAGATATACTGTAGTTTGATTACCGACGAATGCACAAGAGGAAGACGGAGGTGATCATATATGCTTCTGGGTAGAGATGACTGTCATTTCACTAGTAGCAGTGTATTTTGCATTGTCTTACTAATCTCTCTTGTAAGTAGAAAATGAGGAAGACTCTACCTCAAGGCCTACAAAATCAATTTTACAACACATCTTCAATAAGTATTTTACTCTTTGTCTCTTTCCCTTCAAGAGTGATAACTTGTTGAGTTATCTGACAGTGGAGGAGACTCTGACCTACACAGCCCAGCTGTCCCTGCGGAAACACTCGGCCGAAGCTATCAAGAAGAAGGTGACTTTTGAGAGCCTCTTCTGCTCTGTCAGCTCTATTAGTTTTCTTTAGCTTAACCCTGTCATTTCTCCCTGTTGGAGAAAATACAAAAAGGAGACAAATGGAGAACCAGAGGGGACGATCCTTGAAACAGAATTCATATAAATTAGGATGTCGGCACATCAGGTTTTCAGCAGCATTGGCGCTTATTAGAAGTTTTTTCTTTATTAAGACACTATCAGCGTTGATATTCTGCTGTTTATTTGACTCTCTAAGTCACAGTTAGTCAGGATAACTGTTCATGATTTCATAATTTGTTCATGATTTTTAAACTAAAAAATGTATAACTTTCCCATTTCCTATATTTCGATATTTCCATCATGTTTTGATCCGAAGTGAATGGAAACCTCCTGGCCTTGTCCTTCACTCAGAAAATATTCCTACTACTAATCAAGTGCACTAACTAGAACTAGAAAGTACATTATCTACAGTAGGCCTTTCTCAGCTGGTTTGTTAGTAGTAGTAACTCTCGTCACCTGACCCTTGACCTCTGGCTCCTGTGCAGGTGTTGGCGGTGATGGCCGAGCTGAGTCTGAGCCATGTGGCCCACAGTGTTATTGGAGGTCGTGTTTTCCCAGGGATCTCTGGGGGCGAGAGGAGGAGGGTCTCCATTGCCAGCCAGCTACTTCAGGACCCAAGTGAGTACCTCTGCAGCTGGGATATGTCTGAGAAGTTTTATCTGGGTCTCACGAACATCAGACTTTCAAAGGGTGCCATTGCTGCAAATTTAAATCATGATGATGAGGTGAATCGAGGTAAAAGCCATTATGTCTTAAATTTTGTAAGGCTTTACAGAACTCAAATGAGGAGATATGGAGAAGATAAACTGAAGCATTAGAGTTGATTTTTTTTAAGCTTTGAGACACATGGGACACAGATTATACAAAAGGGGCTGTGACACAATATCAGAAGATGTCCCTAATGTTTTGCACAATCTTTTAGTAAGTTATTGCATATAACACATGATATTTCATACATATACTGGAAGCAACAGGGTTGGAGGTAGGCCTGTGCCATCCTGAGAACAGAAGAAAGTTCAGACCTGTCTCTCCCCAAAGAGTTTTAGAAGTCCACGCTGAAAAACAAAGGGATCTTAGTAAGAGAGGACTAAGGAAAGGACAGAGAAAGGGACAGAGGGAGAGATGGAGAAGAGTAATGAAAGACTGGGTTATCACACCACAAAGGGAATGAGCAGAGACCCACCTCTGTGTGCCAGTGTGTGTGTATGTGCCTGTGCTCATCCCAGGTGTGGTTTATCAGGTCTACAGTCCTCCTGGGAGGATGAAGGGTCTCAGTCCTCATTCAGGATTAGAAAGGCCACGGACGCACACACACAGAGTCACACACAGAGTAATGAGGAGTTCCCATCCGGTGCCTCTCCAATCAACCAGGAAATGAATTAATCTCACAATTAAAGCATCTGCTAATTCCACTCTGCGTTCATAATGCAAAGAGGCAATCTTTTAATTGTCCTAATTAGAGTAATTAACTTAAAAAAAAAAAAAAAACCTCACTTATCTTCACAAGTTAAGTTGGCCCCGCAGAGTCCTGCATGTGCCACTTAATAAAAAGTACATTTAAAAGTTTCCAACTTAAAAAGAAGAAAAAAGTTATTGTCCTGCCTTTCTCTTGTTCTCAATAGTTTCAATGTGCGACAAACCTGCATGAGAGTGATGATGTCATTGCAGGGGTGATCCTATTGGACGAGCCGACCACTGGCCTGGACAGCATGACCGCCAATCAGATTGTGGTGCTGCTGGCAGAGCTGGCCAGGAGGAACCGTATCGTCATAGTAACCATTCACCAACCACGCTCCGAGCTCTTCAGGGTGGGTTTCCAGATAAACTGAAGAAAAGAGAAAGAGTGACAAATAGACAAACTTCCTTTAAAGTCCATCTTAAAATAATACCCATATGCACACTGAAACATTTTTTGGTCGCTGTTATTGTTCCTGCTGTCCATACTGACCATGAAGAAATGCCTTTCGAATGCAATTTTAATGGAATTGATGGGGGACCAAGTCCTTCTGTGAAGCTGAAGCTATAATATGAGGCTTCAGCAGTCTGAGTTAGTCAAATCAAGAGGGTTTCTTCCAAAGTTACAACCTTCTAAGTATGTAATTTTCTTGCTGAGGTACAGTGGAGGGAAAGAAAGAGAGGGAATTTTTATTTAATACACTGGAAGATTCCCACAGACTGCTTTAGCCTAATATTAACTTTACAGTTGAACTTTAGAAGTAATTTTTACTCAGAACAAGGACTGTGGATTTTGTCCTCCATCTCTTACATTAGAATTGCATTAGGAGGACATCTCTTCAATTACAGCAATCAAAATCTATTTCAATGTACATATGGGCATGTCAGTGTCATTTTCAGACTTGAAAAATGGGAACGATTTCCTTTAACACTGACAAGCTCACCATTTTCTACCAAGACAGGAAGATCATATGTGTGTGTGTGTGTGTGTCCCAGGTTTTCAGCAGAATAGCTATAATGAGTTGTGGAGAGCTGGTGTTCTGTGGGCAGCCAGAAGAGATGGTGGACTTCTTCAGCCAGTGTGGATATGAGTGTCCAGAGTACTGCAACCCCTTTGACATCTATGGTACTGTATGCCATGATCCTGGATTATGTCATTTATATTTACATTATAGCCTCACAGCCATGTTGAAACACCAACAAATAAAAGTACAAGTACATCTTGAGAATATACAGTATGTAAAAAAATGAAAAAAAAAACCCCATTAAAATAATCCAATTGCTGTGATGTTAAACAGTTGACTTCACCTCAGTGGACACACGCAGCAGTGAGAGGGAGGCGGCCACCTTCAGTCGCATGCATGAGATCACTTCATCCTATCAAAGGTCGGCCATCTACCAGATCATGCTGGGAAAAATGGAGCAGAGCCTGCAGCGAGCAGACAAGCCAGCCATCCCCTTTAAGAGCAAAGAGTCACCCAGCGCTGCAGCCAAACTTGAAGTTCTGCTCAGGTCAGTGCTGAGCGAGTCTTCAGTCCCCTTGTGTATGTGGACACAAGACATCTGTATAGGCAATAACTGATTACTGCCTACCTAGATGGTCTTTCTTTCTTTCTGATGTGGAATTCATATAAATATCATCTCTCCATTAGGAAGCTCAAATACTACCAAGATCAGCCAAAGATTACCCATTATTCATCCATCTTATTCCCTTCCTGTTTTTTCTCTATGTCTGATCTCTTATTGGTTCTTTTCTGTCTCTGTCATCTGCACAATTCTCCCTCCTGACCTTTCTGTGTTGCTGTATGAATATGTACCTGAGGATGTATGCCCTTGTGAGTGTTTACATGTATTTCCATGTGTGTTCTGCGTGTAGGCGGACGGCAAGAAACCTGTCCAGAGACAGGATGGGCGTTCTGATGCGTCTGTCCCAGAACCTGATCTACGGTCTCTTTGTGGCCTTCTTCGTGATGCATTTAGACAACGACGTTAACAAGGGTGCTGTGCAGGACCGCATTGGCATCATCTATCAGTGTGTTGGTGCTTCGCCGTACACTGGCATGCTGAATGCTGTAGCTCTCTGTGAGTTCCACCAACACCATACAGCTGTAGATAGAGGGGGGAAAATACATTTTACTTCAAGGTTTTTGATTTTTTTTCAACTACTTGACTTAAAAGGGACACACTTATTATTGTGCACTGCTACATTTCAAGCAGCACTCATATTGTACATATTCCCATAAACAATAAAAGAGGTATTAGATACGAAAAAGTGGGTGACATTATATTCCATCTAACTGTGTGTCTGATAATATCACCCAATAAATATCTACTTGAGGTGGATACAATGACTTCAGGCAAATTCTGAAGTACATGAAGTGCGTGTAGTCTATCACCTGAGTAAAAGTGATCTATTATCTTTGTTAAACAGCATGTTTCAAACATCTTTATCTCAGCTGTGTAAGCTCGTTTATCTCTTGTTCAGTAGGTGAAAGGGGTCTGCAGTCGGCAGTGTTTTTGTTCCCCTCCGCAAAAATATGTTAAGTCTTGGATTTTGCTTGGTGAAAAAGTGCCTAAAGAGACTTCATGTACTTTCAGTGTCTCTCTTAGGTCAGAGGAAAAGATTAAGTGATGAGTCGTAAGTTAAAACTATAGTATTAGTATTAGAGTAGAACTGCAGTTGATCATCATTACAAATGTGGTCAAATGTCAGTATAAAAACATTTCTATTAAAATAGCTTTAATTTTAGGAGTATTTGCATAAAGATTACATATGTGTAACCTTTTGGTATTTGCTATTTGCTTTAGTTGTTAGAGAGGTCCTGTAGTTTGCATTTGCAGTTTTAGGGGGGAATGGCCTATACTCCATTTAGAGTTCAATGAACCCAAGTGTCTTTTTACCTACAGACCTACTATATATTGTGTTTATGGTTAGTATTTATAGCAGCTGCTGTGACTTAAGGTAACCTCAAATACAGCTAAACACAGCTGAATCTCATTCTCTGCCCTGGAAGACCTACTACTAATCATTGCTGTATGAACTATGTCAGGACCTGGATGTGACGGTCTTATTAATTTACTGTATGCTGATTTTATATTGCTCTTAGGTAGTTTTTAGGGATTCCTTTTGCTGATTTGACAAATAATTTTAGAGTTCCGTAACTTTGTATTTTTGTAGCAAAGACAGAGTGATTTCACCCAATTTCTAACATGTATTTATTGCATTTATTTAAGAGCTTCATGGGCTTTCAGTAGTTTCAGTATTTCAATATTGTTCTCCTCTTTCCCACTCATCACATTATCTGCTCTCTGTCTCACGTTCTGTCAGTCCCAGCGTTGCGGGCCATCAGTGATCAGGAGAGTCAGGATGGTCTGTACAGTAAATGGCAAATGTTCTTGGCCTACATCTTCCACATCCTGCCCTTCAGCATCCTGAGTGTTTTCATCTTCACCTCCTTCCTTTACTGGTGGGTAGTATGTGTTTTTGTGTGGGGGGATGCAAGTTGCATATTCAACCTCCCTCAAGGATTAAATGGATCTCATATTCTGTATGTGCACCGTCAACTTAAACTCAAACTCTCAGCAATAACTCTTTTTTTGTCTATTCTATTTTTTGTCCCTGCCTCAGGACGGTGGGGATGCACCCTGACAGCTTGCGCTTCCTGTGTTTCAGTGCTGTAGTCCTGGTGCCACATATTATAGGTGAGTTGATACGATGAGAAGATAATCATTTTGTTTTTCTTCAAAGCAAAAGGATTATCCAAATTATACAAAGTACATAATAGGGGCATGGCTAGTCTGCTTATATCCATGATTCATATCCGATAACTCTTAAAACTTTTGTCTTCATTACTACTTTGCTGTCAACACTTTGACAGGGATAGACTAAATATTCAGTGTTTTATAAACATCAGTATTCAGTGTCAAGCCTATAAATGTTTTTGACTTAAGAGATCCCTTTAATGTCATGTTTCCACTGTTTATGGCTTTTAGTTGTATTTATTAGTATGTTTTTTTTCTCTCAGGTGAGTTGCTGACTGTCGTGCTATTAGGTGTGGTCCAAGACCCTAACATGGTCAACACTGGAGTGGCTCTGCTCAATATTGCAGGGATCTTGGTGGGATCTGGCTTCTTAAGGTGAGACATATATACTGTATGTTTTAAAATGTATTTAATTTAATTGGTAAGTTTACGTAACTTTATGACCTTCAGGACCTTTGATAAGGCAACTTTTTCCAGGTCTTTTTCAAGGTCTTAGCAACCACTGCCAGCTTTCCAGACATATGCTACACACCTTCCTCTCTCCTCTTCCTCTCAACAGAAGCACCCAGCAGATGCCATTGGTCTTCCAGTGGCTCAGCTACCTGACCTTCCAGAAGTACAGCTGTGAGCTGCTCATAGTCACTGAGTTCCAAGGACTCGACTTCACATGTAGTAAGTTTCTACCATGGGACCATCCTCTGTGTCCACCTACACTGAAAAGGGACCCATAATTATAATAATTTAACTCTTTAGTTGTATTTACAAAAAATGTGCAACACTATGTTCATCATTCTCTACCTGGTACAACATTTTATGACAATTTTATGACTACAAAGTGCTTGACGTTGTAAAAGTTAAAGTCCTTGGCCTTGACATCACTAGCTGTAGAGGACACATGGGAATATGTTTTGCCCCTGAAGGAAAATCTAGTCCTGGATCACATGTACAATTCAGGAAATGTAATTCACAGCTGATTAACGATTATCTTTTATCCTTTATCAGTGCTTTAACTAGTATGTGATGAGTGATTAAATATCAGCAATCACTGCTTTCTATATAGCAATTTTACATTTGATCATTCTGCTGATGCTCTTACTACGATTGACTTATAAAGTATGAGTTCAGTATTCAAGGACGCTTGGCAGGACAGATTGAAGGACACTCATTGGCTGTTTTGGGAACTGAAGCCGTGTTTTTAAAACCACATCTTTCTCTCTGGTGTGTTGTTGCAGATAATTCCAAACCTTTGCCGGGAGCCTGTCTGGTCACTCAAGGCAGTCAGATCATTGATGAGGGCTATCCTGGTGCTCTGTCCCGATACACACTGGACTTTGTTCTCCTCTACTCCTTCCTCCCTGCCCTCCTGCTGCTGGGCATGATCAGCTTCAAGATCAGAGATAAGCTTGTACGTCACTAGAACCACAGACACACATTTGTGGGAGAATCTTCTGTTTAAACAGGAAGCTAAACCGAGTTTGGTTCTGAAGATCTAAAAACACATTCAGAGTAAAGATTTACAGTATGATGTGGTCAGTGGTGGAAGAAGTACTCAGATCGTTTACTTGAGTAAAAGTAGCAGTACCACAGTGTAGAATTACTCAGTTACAAGTAAAAGTACAAAAGTATTAGCATCAAAATATACTAACCCTACTATACATACTGCCAGGTAGCTTGTGAATTCCACTAATGGATCAATAAAGTCTTATTATAATCCATAATACATCAACATTTATTTGCTGATTATATTTTGTAATATTAAATCAGAATCTGCCAAGTAACTAGTAACTAAAAGGTATCAAATAAATGTAGTGGAGTAAAAAGTACAATATTTCCCTCTGAATTATTGTGGAGTAGAAGTATAAAGTAGCATGAAATGGAAATACTCAAGTATAATACAAGTACCTCAGAATTTTACTTAAGTACAGCAGTAAATGTACTTTCCGTCACTGGATGTTATTCAGAGAAGATGAGGTATACTGAAATACTGTGGCTCCTGCAAACACGTAGCATCTATGTTTGCACTTCCCGTTCCTCTAACATTCAAGGAACATTTCAGTGTAAGTACTTACAGTACCTTAAAGTTTTATAGAATAAAGTACTATATAGTTCAAAACAATGATGCAAGTACAAAGAGCTTCTGTTCCAAGTGCAGGGTGCAAGGCGCACAGTACAGCAGGATTAATCTGTGTTGACTGAGTGGTCTTAAACTAAAAAGCACCATAAATCAACCTGCTGCTTTAACACCAAGTGGGCTCAAACAACAACTGAGACATAGATTCAACCTAAGGTTCTGTACAGTTTAAATAGGCAGTTTGATTCAAAATTGAATCATGGACTGCTGTGTATCATCAAATACCAGAAGAATATCCACGTTCTGAGCGCTACAATGTTACCTATGTATTGCATACATTATTTTTGTTTGTCATAAATATGAAGAGATGCCTATTGTAATAATTGTTTATTTTTAGAAGACGTTTTATCATCAGTATACAGTTTTGTTATGTTTAAAATACTTAATCTCTAGTTATACAAGTTGTATGAATTACCAAGTAGTAAAAAACCCCAAAATGACACAAAAGGAAATAATGCAAAATGTATACTGTATTTACATTAATATGTGGTGTATGTGTGTGTGACCATAAAGCTGATTATTTCTCATGTCTCCAGCTCCAGTGCTTTCCATGACTTAGCTGCATTCCTCTTATACTGCTCCAACTCCTGAAAAACACATGCAGACAGAAAGAGAGAAGATTACAATTTCTTTATTAATGTTGATTAATGAAGTACAAAGAAAAAGTGCAGGCAAAGAATTAAAAAAAAAAGGTAAAGAAAAGGTGCTGTTCTCCTCCACAGACATACAAATGTAGATATAGGGCACAGATAATATGTTTAAAAACACCAGAAACATGTGACACAATTAGATGAACAGTATATCACTGCAGTATATCGAAACAGTCCAAGGACTCCAAACATCAAACATTAATCCAGGCTTCATCAGGAGCCAGATAGGTCACCTGGGCTATTGTGCTATTCCCCCCAGTTGGTCTAGACTTTGGAAAAGAAGGTTTGCTGGCAGCTAGCGGTCATGTAATCGAGAACTCTGATTTCACAGAAACGTTGAAAACCTCTTTCAGATTTTGTATTAAATGCAGAAATGATTGTCATATATTTTTTTTGTAAGGGTATCCCAGGAATCTGCAGTTCTGTTTTTTTCTCTCTTCATGTAGTCATACTAGTCGTATAGTAAGATAAGGTAAATTGCTGTGACATTGGGGTTAAACTCTTTTAAGGATGTATAATACTATATGTTTATATATTTTCAATTTTTTAACCTGTGCAGTTTTGGCCTACTAGTAGTACTAATGGTGCAGTTTGTTTTTTTAAATGAGTTTCACTACACATTCCTGCCAATGGCGTCACACTATTCCATTGATCTACAGGTGGCGGTAGAGTGCCAAGATATGCGTGAGAAAAGGCAGGAAAGAAGAAGGCTGCTTGCTAGTAAACATGGATGTAAACAATGCAGGTTTCAAACTTTTATGAAAAATCTTATTTGTAAATGTTTTATGAGGAAGTAAATGCACTCAACAGATTTGTTAGACCTCAAGGATACACAGAATGCAATTTGGTGAGTAACAGAATGTAAACAACTTGTTTGTGAAAACTCACAGGGCACCTTTAAGCTCTGCAAGGATGTCTCTGTCCAAACTCATGGGGTACACTAGTCTCAGTTTGTGCCTCTCAAGTAAGGAGATTGGTCACCTCTGGCCATCATCCTTTTTGGTTTAGGAAATTGAGTCACAACTTGGGAAACAGGTTAAAAATGTTTTATATTGTTATAATCTTTGAAGATTCTAGAAATGGCTTCAAAAAGCTGTACTTGCAGTTGTTAAATGACCTGGATTTTTTTTTTTTTTAAAGATGGCAGGAATTTATCTTCCAGAAAAACAGATGCTTAGCTCTGTGACACAAATGTATTATGATAATACATAAGAGGCACAAACTGGGCTAAAGGTACATAAGCTCAGACATGTGGATTGGAGTATCTCTTAGTAATACACAGAAGAAAGGGATACGGTTTGCATGAAGGATATCAATTTACAATCTGCCCTGACAGAGTATAGACCTCGGTCTATACTTGGAATAAACCTTTACCCTTTTTCTCTTAATGTAATTGATCTGGGTAACCAATATGTGCTGTCCAATGGCAGAGCAAGATGACCAGCATCAGGTTAGAAATCAGTCAGCGATAACGGCATTGTGACTCCCAACAGGTTACTACAGTTCAAGTGCCAGAGTGGCACCTAGACAGGCCAGCAGAGACACTACTGATCTGAGGTTATAAGCACAGTATAGATTACAGCCTGTTAATGAGACCATGACAGAAACACTATTACATACAGGTTACTGAAGGGCAGAAGGTTACTCTGGAACATTAAGACAGGTGTGGAGCAGAGTGCACAAGACAGTCTTCAACAGAGCTATTTGTCTCTCCGATGAAGTGTATTTATTCTTATTTAATTCATCTTATCTTGGGCAGTAGAAGGGCAACAACTGATTCCATTTTTGTTTTCTATGTGACCTCACTAAACCAGAGTAAGGTACTCATATTGTATATAAAATAATTGTTCTAAATAACCATTATTAAATATATTACTTCAGCGCTCAGGAGCATATGGTTTGGGGGCCTGTCATGTCACTATACCTTAACTCAAAGACTACGAGAGAGCAGCAATGACAAAATACAAAACAAATTATAGTAACAAAGAGGAAAAGCTACTTCCTACTCCAGGGTTTATGGATGAAATGTCACTCATTAAATCCAACCTCTTAATCAACTAGAAAATGTAGCTCTATAAAAATAATAATATAATAATCTTTATTTATAGAGCACTTTTCTAAAACCACATTACAAAGTGCTTCAACAATTTCACAACAAGCAGATCATAAACATTTTCCGATAGATTAATAACAATTAAAACAAATGAACCAATTGCAAAAAACAAATTAATCCAATAAAAACAAATAAAACTAGCAAACGGACAGTCAGTAAGAATCAAGAAAAGTCAGGAAAAGCTTTCTGATAAAAGTATGTTTTAAGAAAAGATTTAAAAAGAGGTCACTTATTCTGCCGACCTGATGTCCTCAGGCAGCTCGTTTCAGAGCTTTGGGGCTCTGACTGCAAACGCTCAGGAACAGATAAAAGACCTGGCTTGTATGCAACTAGGAGGTCAGATATGTAAGATGGAGAGAGGCCATGGAGAGCCTTAAAAGTCAACATTAAAATCTTAAAATCTATTCTAAAACATACTGGGAGCCAATGCAAGGAGGCTAAAACAGGCGTAATGTGGTCGCTTCTCTTGGATCTTGTTAAAAGCCTGGCAGCTCAGTTCTGTACAGTCTGGAGTCGATTAATAGATTTATGGTTGAGGCAAGTGAACAGGCTGTTGCAATAATCTAGACGTGAGGAGATGAAGGCGTGTAAAAGGGTCTCTGTGTCATTAAAAGATAAAATGGATGGTATTTTGGCTATATTTCTAAGATGATAAAAACAAGACTGCACAAGTTTTGTTGTGTGCTGCTCAAAGCTTAAATTACTGCCAAACCAAACGCCAAGATTCTTTGCAACAGACTTGATGTGTTCCAACAGGGAACCAGCAGATGGCAGGATTTGTTTTGCTATGTTCTGGAGGCCAATTACAACAATCTCCATTTAGCTGGAGTTAAGCTGCAGAAAATTTTGTGACATCACATAGTCATGTAGTGAACTCAGCATGCCAGGATTAGTGGCTCTAACAGGCAGGTAGATCTACGCGTCATTGGCATAACAACGGAAGGAAACACCCTGACTATGGATAATATGTCCTAAGGGAAGCATGTACAGAGAAAATAAAATTGGTCCCAGAACTGACCCCCTAACAGGAGCAAAAGATGACTTGTGGTTATTAATGGAGACATAGAACCTCCTGTTTAACAGGTATGAAGAGAACCACTTTAAGGCTGTACCAGATATTCCTACCTAGTGCCTCAGCCTGTCTAACAGAATGTTGTGATCGACTGTATCAAAGGCAGCGCTAACGTCCAGAAGAACAAGGACTGAGCACATGCCATTATCAGCTGCTATTAAAAGGTCATTAGTCACCCTGAGCAGGGCGGTCTCAGTGCTGTGATGCTTGCGAAAGCCGAATTGAAATTTTTCAATAATGTTATCGTTTTCTGCTGTTAAAAGCAATTGCTTGGACACGTATTTTTCTAAGATTTTTGATATAAAAGGTAGTTTTGAGATTGGTCTGTAATTTTGAGGGAGGGTAGGATTCAGCCCAGGCTTTTTTAAAAGTGGTTGTACACATGCGGTTTTAAAAGGAATCCAGGACACAACCATAAAATAAAGAACTGCTAAAAACTGACAGACAGGGCCCAATAGATTCAATGATTTTGAGAAGAAATTTTGTTGGTATTATATCAACTGGACTGGAAGACACTTTCATGTGAGATGCCATTTCTAAAAACTCAGACAAAGAATTATATATTGTCGATACTTCGCCCCTTCAATGTTTTTACAATCTGTTATCTTCTTCAATACCTATTCCTCTTCACAGGGAGGTCAAAGGTCAGGGTAACAAAGCACAGAGAAGTGAACAGCAATTTCTGATGAACACTGATTGATCACTATCCTGCCAACTCAGTCATGACACTGATTGCAGTAGCCCAGTCTGTCCATAATCATAGGTGAATGACGTGATTTGCCATTGTACTCACATCTGTGCAGCTGTAAAGTAATACAATGCAAGCATGTGATTGGTCTAGATGTGTTACCTGGTCTTTCTGGGCTCTCATGGCATCAATCTGAGGCTCGCTGTACTGAGGGTCTTTGGCTGGATCCTTTAGTTCCCTCTGCTCACTGGTATTCTGCAAAGACAAAGTCAGTTAGACGGACAGAGATACATTAAAAATGGACTGTTTACAGAGGTCCTTGGTCAAGTAAACATGCATATTTATAAGAAGGAATGCTGTATTCTACGTACACACAGTCATTATGTGAGAATATGATTCTCCAGTGTGAGGAAGTTCATTTTCATAAACATCAGAAGCTAAATCAGTTGCATTTTGCAATACTAATAAAAAAAACAAGGTGCTGCCAGTGATTCAACTACCTCTTGGGGGAAGACACGCTCGTAGACTTTCATCCAGAGGTCCTTTGGGTTTTTAGCATGCAGAGAAGTAATGTCCACATCAGTAGTAGGAGGGGAACCTAAAGCAATAGACCAATGATTTAAAACACAATATGACACAATCCTGTTCCCCTCAACAAATGTCAAGGTGGAAGGCGGCTCTAAATCAGGTGCATGTCTTACAACACAGCACAGCAATAGCATTTTAATTCCATTTAAATGCATTACTGCTTTTGACCACCAGGTGGTGCTATGCTCACCTATTTGGCTGAAGGAGTCAGAGCCTGCTGGAATGGCAAGAGGCTTGGTGGAGTCAGAGGACACAGTTTTCCTTATCACAACATTAAAAAACAGAGATAAAACCAAAGCATTAATTAATAGTACAGTAACATATACAAAAATTTCTTTGTTTGAAATAGTAATACATTTTCTTTTCCTCTCTTCAGTATAAAATTCATTTCAAGCCATATCTTGAAAAGCTCTTGTAAATACAGAACATATCACAGGCCCAAAATCTTTGAGAAAACGTGTTCTCCTCCTCACCCTCTGTCCAGACCGAAAGCTAGGTGGGAGAAGAAGCTCTTGGTTTTTGACATTAGGCTCTCCGACTTGATGCTAGTGAACTGATGAAAAGATTAAGCAAGAAAAATGTAATATAAGACAAGTGGAACAACAGCAGTTTTATTCAAAGGTGGGGTGAAATGTAAATATGTTGCATGTATAGTAAAAGCACACTTACAATGAGAGAGGCTGCATAGTAGTGGGCAACAAACCGCAGTGTTTTACTAACCACTTTCCTCTTTTCGGAGTCAAGTTCCTGTAATACAGATGGGAAAAAAAACTTTCCCTCTGAATGTGTTACAAATGATACCAGGATCCAAGAAGAATATGAAGTGAGAAAATTGACAAGTTACACTAACGTAACTTTTACCTGAAAGATGTCATATTTGCTGCCTATGATGAGCAGAGGAACAGGAAAAGGACTGATCAGCTCTCTGTCCTGTTAAGTCACAGTTAACGCAGGATACCATCATGACATGTACCATCTTACGTCTGCACTAGACAAAACAATTAATCACCTTTTATCTACAAGAAAAGCCTTACAAATCCTAAATCGACTTTGTCCACACTGTGAGGTGAGACTTGGTGAACTTTACTTTTGAAATCAAAATGGTTTTCCCCATGTTGGTTTAGTTTGTCAACATTGGTGTTTTCACATTTTAATTTGTGACTTATAAACATTTTCTAGGAGCCTGAAGCATGAGCATGCATTTCAAAACTCTTAAAATATGCTACTATACGTTGCCCTGGACTGAACAAAAGATTATGTTAATATAATAGTGAGTGTAATGAGCTGAGGTCTTACAGGATAGTCTTTATTTAAGACACGCGCTGCTGAGTGGACAGGCGTCTGGTGTTTAGCTCCAGGTTTGGCCCTCTGTGCTTGTTGTACCTGGGAAAAGACTTTCTGCAACTGAGCTTGTGCTGCCTGCAGCAGCCTCTCCATGGTTCCCCATAAGGCGTTGGGTTTAGACAGGTCCAGAATGAGGATGACAGAGAGAGACCTGGGAAAAGACAGGAAGGACTATGTGATCTGGCAGGATACATTAGAGGAAGGTGTTGCTACAGCACTGAGGCTCAGACCAAGAAAACACTCTTCCTTTACTAGCATGACACTGCTGTTCAAACTATACTGATTTTATAAGATACACGTACAGTAAACATAAATAATATTCACATTCAATGTCACACACTGCCCTTTACCCTAAAACATATCAAACAGTGAAACAGTGAACAGTGAAAGAGACATGACCTCAGGCATGTGTCTAGGTGACCTACCTGATGCTGACAGGAGTGATGGGAATCTGGACCAGGTCTGACAAAGAGGTCCCTCCTCCCAGCTCCCATAGGTGGGCTATGTCTTTGGGCTGAAAGAGGAAACCATCACTTTTATCACACCATCTCATTACAATTGTACACACACTCTACATTTCTGCAGTATTTAGTACAAAGAAGCAAGGTATTTACTGGAGTAATAGAAAACCAGTAGGTTTGGGTAAATATATCATGTCACATATGCACACCAACTCTCAGTGAGCCTGGTGCATTGTGCTCAATTTGCTGGAGTACTTGTGGTGAATAAATGTTATGTCTTTTGTAGCTCTTTATAAGGGTTAACATTTCACACAACTCCTTATCAGTTTAAATAAAAAATACATGGTTTGAGGATTATCAAGAGCATGTCCAAGACAGGGCTTCCTTACTGTGTTGTGTCCTCGGGCTCGTCTGCCGAAAGTGTACTCCATTGCCAGAGTTGGCTTGGATGGTTCATCCCTGCTGGATAAAACTGTATTATTGTTGTGCAACAACATAATCTAAGCAAAAAGATCCACAGCTTTTGGTGCTTTCAACCTAACCTCACAGTCTTTTTAGTGAGTCATGTCAACAGCTCTGTTCTCCAAAGAAGACTTAGATGCTGCTGAAAGATTTGAATGCTGTTAAGTAGAGCATTTTGTTCCTAAAGGTCAAGATTGAACTTCCATGCTCAAAGCATTAGGCTATTGTTAATAACTGGCACTGTCATGGCTTTCATGTAGATAAGCCTAATGGACGCCTACAGGGTCGGACTTGATTTCAACACGCTTCATATTATCCACAATATATCCACAATATATCCACAATATATCCACAATATATCCACAATATATCCACAATATATCCACAATATATCCACATAATAACTTACTTGCTGAGTTGGGTTGATTAAAGGTCTAGGTTTGGGTTGCACCTGGGCGATTGAGTGAGGTGCATGTGCAGTGCGTTACGCTTGTAACAAAAGAAATAAATTAGGCTAGTTCGATGCATGCGTGAAACTATTCAAAATAACAGACCTTTTGTTAAATATCAAAAAGCTAAAACGAAACAGTGCTTTTAGCATATAGTTTGCTTGCGAGCGGTTTTCTTCTCGGCGTCCTCATTTCACACACCTGTGTCTGTTTCTGTTGATGACGGATGCGCGGTGATTGCGTAATTTTAACTCAAACTGCGACGCCTTGTAGTTCTTTAGCAAAACAAACAAAAGTGGCTTGGGTGAACTGTCTCTTTAACATTAGTCTGCAATATGAATATGAAGAGGGTGCTCATTTTGAGATGAGAGCTGATTACCTAGACACACACACATACTCACCTGTCGAGGCATCTGAGGAGAATGGACGTTTTACCCTGAAAAAAAGCAACGATGAGCTTACTAGCTATAACTTAGCTTAGCTAATAACAAGACAATAGTGCTTCCATTAGAAAACAATAAATGTACTGTCTTCCGTCTAGCACGACGGTAAACATACCCCAGCCTTGCTCCCCATCAGAAACACGCTCCTCTCACTGACCGTCTCTCCTCCGCCGTCCTCCCCACCTTCAGTCTCCCGACTGTGGACCTCCGCCGCAGCCAGCTCCCATAGCGTGTCTGAGCTGACAAATACGAGACAAAAGCGTTAATAGCTAATAGCATTAGTTATTATGTCTGTGGTAGTGTTACAAATTACGAAAATGGACATACAAACTGATCCTCACCTTATTTTTGACATGAAATCGATATTTTACAAATAAAGTTGACAAGTAGGTAAGGTAAATGGCTAAAACCGATGGAAGTCGTTACAAGCGTTGCCAGAGTAACGGCGCATTTTGATGATGTAATAATTTTTTCTTCTTAGTGGGCATTGTGGGAAATGTAGTGCCTTGTACTGCTACATCAGAAAAAGGAGTTTTTAGCTCCACGGGACGTTAAACTATTATAATTCACTTTTATTAACGTCATTTACAATACTTAATGGGTATATTCAATTTGTTATATCTCTTCTTGTGTTAAGAAAAACTAAGCATACATGTTTGTCTTTTTTGCTCGCAAACTGGGTGTCTGTTATGAAGAAATTTAGCAACTTCAGAATACCAACTCTATACACTACTGTAGTTATTCCTCTAGGTACAGATTACACTATACTATAACTATGTGCAAAATTCAGAGGACACGAGACTTACATAAGTGTACAAAATAAATTTCCATGTATCCCTGGGTTTAATTCACTATCTGTTGTATGCCAAAGACCATATTAAAATACATGTCTTTGTTTTATTTACATAAACCCATTTCTCTGTCTGTAAAATGTCACAACTTTATCACTGATGTAATATATATGTAAAATACATTTTTATGAGACCTTTTAATGGAGAGTTGTGGTGATCTTTGTCCTGAGCTTTGGCCACTATCATGTTAGATGCCTCTATCATTTTTAGTGGTTTGAACAATTAATTAAACCTGAGACAGTCTGGGAATACCCCTCTTTAATCAGAACACAATGAAACATTTTTTTCAGTAGCAACAAAGTAGCCTAACATTTCCCCCCTCGGTCAGTTAAATTCTAAGCTACTGAAAAGTAGGCAGAAAACTTCCAAATGAAATGAAAACACATCCAAATTACATTTGATGAAATGTACTGTACTGTACATGAAATTACAGCATCCAGTTTACAGATTTCATAAAGCGGAATAGCTGAGATCTTCAGTGAATCAAAAACAGGCATTTCTCCATGTAGCGATGATCTTTAAAACAGCCTATGTTCAGGAGATCCTGAACAACTTCAAATGATGTTTTGGGTACATTTGGGTAAATTGCAGATGGATGGTAATGGATGATAGTGAGTCTCTTTTTTGATGAAAAAGCTGTAATCAGATGGTCTGTCATGACTTTTTCCTGGGCTGGTCACAATAGGGTACATTTTCTAGCAGAAGGCTCTTTCTGGGTCGAAGCACTGTGTGTGAGAGAGAAAGGAGAAAATAGCATTAAAATGTGATAAGTCAGAGAGAAGTCAAGATTCCTGTTGTATATTCTTTGCATACACATGTTACTTTCCAGCATGGTACCACATTTTTAGAAAAATGGACAGGAAAGGAGAAAAATAATAACATACAGAGCTTATTTTCTCCTATATGTTCCATTTGTATCACAGCCTCTCGAAGAACAGTTTCCACATCTAAGCCCATTTTGATCATCTGTAAAAGCAGAAGGGTAAAGAGCATAATGGATAAGGAGCAAAATGTGATCGGGATTTTTCTACTTTTGGCTGAACTCTTGGACTTTCCAACCAGAAATGTCACTTCATACTTAGGCCCTAGATTAGGGGCCTCCTGACTCATTGGGCCCCTGGGCCTGTGCATGGTAGACCTATTCAGTAATCAATCCATGACTCCAGAGCAACGATGACAGAATACAGCGACATATTCACATACTTGTTTAAATGCATAACTGATGAAGTATGGCCAAATAAAATACACAATCTCTATAAACAAATGTCACTTGCACTGTACCTTCTTAATGTTTTCTTCTGATGTTTCATTTTTGTTTTTCCGGAACTCCTCGTTGATCTTTAACCTAGCAGCTTTGTGAGGGAAAAAAATAGTTGCATGCATTCAGTTATCTGCTGTTTGGTAAGGGTCGGCTGGTAAACATCATCCATCAAAGATATAGATACTGTATGTTGTTCTACTGGGAATCACACGAACTAACTACATAACTCACCTGTCAGTGCAGTGTCATCATCTTTGAATACAGCCATCCTTGTTCTGTGCAGCGCTTTAAACGCGCTTAGGACCTGCATTTATACATTCAGACATTCAGCTTTTAGCAGCTTCAGCACCTTGACAGCTGTTATTTGAACCGAAGCAGCTGTGGAGTGGATACTAACAATTCCCCGCCATTTTAGCTATCTGCTCCTTAAAACTTGCAAACGTGTATTTTTGTAATGAAACATTGTTTTATTAATGTTATATTTTATAAACATGATTATATCGCATCCTCACCTTCAAACGAGTCCCCATCTTGACTTCTTCAGATCACTTCCGGCATTGGAGCGTTGGAGGAAGTACCAACGACCAATCGGTGCTGAGTTTAAAATGACGCGTTCTTGTAGCCAATGAGCGTTCGCTATAGTTTCACAGAGCCAAAAGCGGCGCTGGCAGGAGGTTAATCTGCGCCAACATGGCTGATGAAACGGCCAAAGCGCAGGCTGCCCAGCCGGGCGGAGATACAATATTTGGAAAAATCGTACGCAAAGAGATTCCTGCTAACATAGTCTATGAAGATGACCAGGTATGTATTAAACACTTTCACTTATAAACACATTTTGGTACAATAAGTCTCACTGCAGGTGGTGTTTAGCTAATGTTAGCTTCGAGTTAGCTTTGCAGAAACTGCTACTGTATTGTCTTTTTTATTTAAATATTTAGATAAGTGTATTATGTGTAGGTCGTTTATCGCAGAATAAAACGTGTGCTGCGGTGATACAACACAGCTTGCTCTCAGATTACAGAAAATATGCTTCAAAACAGAATAATCAGTAAAAAGGCGTGTAACATAATTTGACAGGTTCCTATCCACGGCTTAGTTTTCATTCTGCATGTTATAAGTCATTGGTCATGTTAGATTTGCTGCCACTTGGCATCTGCAGACAGTTGGCTTTCTACCAAGGTATGACAAGGTCCACTTGGCCAAGTCTGCCTGCTACTCCAGCAAATCCTTTTAATATATTATTGTTGCTGTGGTTTGGATAATGAAATCAGCATGTCAAAATGTGAAACTGCCTGTGTTACTAGCCTGTCGTATCTACAGAAGGGAACACCAGAGGATTGACGCTGGAATAAAACGGCACGTCTTTTTCAAACAGGCTTCACTGCATTGTCTTTATTATGCAGTGGCGATTTAAAACAACATAGATAAGGGGTAGCCAAACAAACCAACTGATGGTTTAAATATTGTAATAAATTAATATCAATGCAGGAAATTAAGCAAAGGGGAAAAGCCTATAATATATACTGACAAAAATGTGACTATTATATACAATTATATAGATCTAATTTTATGGTCACTCAGTGTAACCCAATGCCACAGCTGTCTGCCTAGGCTAAATTCTTCTTAATTTGTTCTTTTGTTTTTCAGTGTGTAGCCTTCCCTGATATTTCTCCTCAAGCTCCCACTCACATCCTCGTCGTCCCAAAAAAGCCAATTGTTCAACTGTCGCAAGCGGAGGATAGTGATGCTGCAGTAAGTATGATTGCATGACCTGCTAGCTTTTATAATAGACTGTAAAATTACTTATACCCACTGTGTCCATCAACTTTCTGTCAGTGACCACTAGATGGAACCCTTTACAGCCAACTTAATGCTTATCTGGACAGTTACTGTTGTAATCCAGGGGTCGTCTGCTTATATGCTTATGCATACATGTATGTATTTTCACCTCAGTGTAATTCATTCATTCTCTCTCTGTCTCTTAGTTGCTGGGCCACTTGATGATAGTTGCAAAGAAGTGTGCTCAAGAGGCGGGCCTGTCTAAAGGCTACAGGATTGTCCTCAATGATGGGCCGGATGGAGGCCAGTCGGTCTACCACATCCACATCCACGTCCTGGGTGGACGCATGATGGAGTGGCCCCCCGGTTAACCGCCGTCTCCCAGCACAGACCATCCTGCCATCAGTGTTCACGTCTGTTGAATTTTGACTTTAACAATTTGTGAAATAAGAGTCAAACAAAACCTGGAAATTCATTCATTGAATGATAATAAAAATGCACTTCACCACAGCAGAGAGAGAGTCTTGTTTGTCTTTATCTAAAATTCCTCTGCTGTTAACTTAAATATGTTTCTTTTAGTGCTGTTGGGTTTTCAAGCACCGCTACTCTCTTTTCCCTTGGTGCTTTTTGCAAACATGTAAGTGAAAGGCCAGCTGATACTGCAGTTGAAGAGTTTGTTGTCCGCAGTAAGAGACTTGCAGAAGTGCTGCTATAGATCTCACCTGATGAAGTTTTTCATCAGTGAGATACACTTTGTCATCCATAACCACACACTAGCCAAGGTGTCATGTAGGAACTCGCCCTAGTTACATAGAATTCGATCTTTTGCACTAAGCACAGCATTTAGCTAACGCTGTAGTTTGAATATGCTCATTGCTACTTACATTATTATACATGTAATACCAGATTAATTCTCTCTGTATGCAGTCTGGTCGGCATTTCTTGGTGTAAAAATAGGGTTAGGGGTAACACTTAATGCAAATGTTTCACAGTTCAGGCAACACAAAGGTAGCTGAGTCATCTGCATTTTCAGTTGAGATATAATTAATGGCCTAGAGATAAGTCTACTTTTATTCAGTAAGATTTATAGAAATTCAATCTGAATATAGAAAGAACCCGGTGCATTTTCTTTGATTAAAAAATCCCTGCTGAGAGTTGTTTTGCAATCCAGTTTTGGAATAAATAAATATAGGTTGCTTGTCTGTCAGTGTCGCCTGCCTGTGTATAGCGACAAAGCCAGTCTGGTTTATGTTAATGCCCAGTCAAATGAAAACAAACAAGTGAATGGCTCTCTTTTATTAACAGTAAGAAACAATGCAGGTAGTTTAACAAATATAAAATGCATGAAACATCCACAAAATATTAAACAAAAAAATAAATAAAATGGTGTTTTTTTTCTTTACAAAAATGACAAAGATCACTGATCAGATGACACATGTAGAATTAAAATTAACATGTACCTAGCATTCACAGTCCCCTAATTTCATTTTTTTTTGATAAAACGGGGGGGAGAAAAAACAAACAACACGATTAGAGGCTTTGTTTGTACAGACAGAATAGTTCCAGAGAGGCAAGGCAATCGCTTCTGATATCAGGCAAAGTGATATCATTCTTTGTCAAACTGTTTGACCACATGTGATGCAGCCTTTCACTACTTCTGTATGAAAAAACACCACAATCTGATGTGCAAAATAAGAGAATTTGTTTAGACAACTACATCTTTTTCTTCTATTTTAATCAATGCCCTTCTCTAGTCAAAATGGGCACTTTGAGGCATTGAAAAACATTGTACAGTACAGTATAGAGAGAAGGAAATGAACATGTATTCTGGTACCTAAATTCACTATTGCAAGAGTAGCTAAGTTCTAATATACTGCTGTTATTAAGTCATTTTACTCTAGAACACAGACTATAAGCTGAAGAGAGACTCAGAAAACGGTTAATCCCCATGAAGTAACTAGGAAAGCAGCAACGTCAATGAGAAAGAGGTTAACTATACTGTCTCTGCAATTCTACAGTACGCTGGATCTCCCCTGTTAGTGGAAATAGAACAATGCACCTATATACACTGATATGAAGCTGTATTACAAGCAACATTCATAAAATAGATGGGGAGCTTATTTTCAAAGATGTGTTAGTTTCTAGACACATTTTGAATCACAAAAGGCCTCCTTGTAAGTTGCCCATGTTCTTATTGGCAAGAGACTTTAATTAAAACCAATTCCAGCAGCTTTTCCATGTTCAGGTTTCATTTGTACTTGAGCTCAAACTGGTTAGTGACACACAAAGAAAATGAAATTTATTGTGAGGTGACTCAAAGCATTAAAAAGTAAAGGTTTACAATATCTACAATACCAGTATCTAAATATTAGAAAATATTTAGTTTAAACAGTTATTTTCTTTGCTTATCATTGCTAAATAAGTCACATTCGCCTGTGACTGAAGTACAAAAAAGCCAATTGGAAATCATAGGACACTTGAGTGGATGTACTGAAAAAAGCTAAGGGCACTGATTTTCACAGGACACGTCACATGGGCCAAAACAGATATGGCAGCAATGATTCAACTCGTGTTTCATTATAATAAATAAGAATCTTTGATTTGTTGACAGAAAAATGGTCTTGACATTCAGAGAAAAAGGTGAACTGCAGAGGAAGGTGAGACATATGAGATGAACTGCCATATTTGAAATACAGATTCTCAGGCTTTTGCACAACAGATGAATATCAAGATGGCTCAACTGTTTGAAAATGACAATATCAATAAGCTTGTTAACTTTGGTAAGTGATTATTTTGAGCGAAAATGATCATTGGTTTCCCAAAGGCTGTTACTATTGTGTAAAACTACCATTCAGTATTAGTAAGATCAACACAGACACCGACTTGCAGGAAGAAAGCTCTCAGCTCTGTCCTGTACATGCTACTGGAGTGGCAAACTTTGTATAATACTTTTTTTCTACTGGGAGAGAAAAGGAGGGAAGGGAAGAGTAAAACATAATGGGTGAAGGAGAAATAGGCGAGCACAGAGATGGGGAGGCACTACAGATCCTTTTCAACAGTCAGTTTGAGAGACGCATCAATGGACGGTTAAACATCTGCAATTCTGCTTGATTTGTGAACTGTTTCAGGCATAAAGCATGTCTGTATGACTTTGTGGTTAGTCAGGGTGGTTACTTAAGGCTGCTGAAATATTCTTTATACTGAAGAGCTAATAAATCATTACAGTGTGCTGTAGTTCATCATAGTGTAAATACAACAATTTTTGCAAGTGTTATTTTACAATGCATTCTGTTTGTCTGAAAGTACTGTATTAAAAGTCTTAAAAGCTGTATATTATTTGAGGGGACAGGGGCTGCTACTATTGAGGATGTGTTTTAAGGCATGTCCTTAGTGTAGGTAGGGTCCAGACACATGGAGAAGGCAAGAGGAGAAGACTGGAGGAGAGTGGAGACTGTACAACCACAGAAATCTGTCCGCTGCGAGAGCAGCCAGGTAGCCTCCAGTCCATCAGGAAGTCAGGTTGGCCAGTAAGCATGAACAGTTTAAAGTTGAAAAGCTCATAATATGACTATCCAATTTGTAAATTTCCGTTTGAGGGTATATACATCGACTACATCCTCAACTGGTAGTCTGCAGAATGGCAACTGTTTTCAGAATGGCAAAAAACTTGTTGTGAACATGGCTCACCAGCCACCTTCACTCCAGTCCAGACTCATGTTTATTCACATAACATTGATTTCAGGGAAACTTTCTGTTCACTTCTGTGCGATGGCCTCCTCTCCGCTCGGCCGCACGCGGTTGAAGGGTAGTCCTCCCACTCCTGTTAACCCCAGACCCACACTGGGGTGTCGTGCAGTCTCCTCTGTGCTGGCAGAGGCAGCCTGAACCCTGGCTGTTGATCCTCCAGGCCCAGGAAGGATTTCCGGCAGTGATTCTTTGGCTGGGGGCACAGACCCAGGGCTGGTGGCAAAGGGAGAAGTTGTTTTGGCGGTTTGGGGCTTGGTAGGGGTGGTGGGGCTGGTCAGGCCGAGGCTGGCCAGGGCGTCCAGAGTCCCATCTGGGTCTACCATCACATTGATCACTGAGACAGAAACGGGGAGAGAATCAATGTGTAGAAGGCTTTGTGTAAAAGCCAATGTATATCCACTGCTAAAAAAAATCTTGAAATTAGAACAAATTTGATCATTTGACATGACAGATTTCTGTATTTTATTTTCTGTGTTCTTCTCACTGTTTTGAAGTGGGTGGAGCTCCGATGGGAAAAAGGTGGTGTCACATACTTACGGGCACCAATCAGGCTTTAGCATTTGAATCAGAATCTGATGACAGTCTGATGACATCTGATCAAACTGCACCCACACAGTCCTAATGAAGTCCTGTTTTTTAGTGTTAAACTCTTAATAAGTAATACCTTAAGATGTGTTTGTTTTAACTTTAATTGCTGCTTATTTAGTCATGAATATTTCATATTATAAAGAAAATACTGATAAAAACTGAATAGATTTGAAGCCAAGTGTTCAGAGCTTTAACCAAAGGATATGTTTTACACAATCCAGTGCTTTTAAATTACAGTGGAGGGCAGTCACAACTCACCAGCTGGTGTAAAACACTTTATCACACCTCAGTGTCACTGCACATCACTGTCTGTCACATATTTTGGATTAAAGATTAAGTAGTGCTGTGTGTTTAAAAAAATCACTCAGGTTTTGTCCCTACTTTTGCTGCTTTCCCTCTTCAATATGCATGCCCTCCTCTATCATGGACTACATACAGTATAAACAAATAAAATGATGCTGATCAGAAATACCCGTAATTGAATACAGCATCTTTTTTTCAAGTGTGTTTCTTGTTCAGGTAAGTTCACATTATTGGTACTAGTGTGATTATACAAGGGGTGTGCGTTTTTACCTTGAAGCTGCTTCTCAACTCTCTTCAGTTCGAGCAGAATTGAGGAGAACTCCTGCAGAGAGGAGGAAAAACAAAACAAAACAATTAGCTCCCAATAATACTGCACTTTCCTTGTCATCAAATATTGTTCAGACAGACAGATTTCTGTACCTTGTTGGAAGTTTTCAGGAGAGGCATGTCACTTTCCGATCGCAGTTTATTCTCAATTTCATCCCAGTTCCTTTCCTTATCCTTAAACAATATCCTGGAGAAAAATAACATACAACAGGACACATGTTCATTCACAGTGGCTTTGGCTATATGAAGCAACACAATGGCACACGGAGGGATAGATACACTGTAAATACACTGTTACATACTCGCGGAAGGTTATAATATCACAAAGTATAATTACCTGATTTTTCCTGCTGTTTTGTCGACAGAGTGTCTGATCTTGGTGGACAGCTGAGAAACTGAATTGAGCAGCAGGCTGTCCAACACTGCCTGAATACACAGAGGAAAAGGAAAATAAATTAATAAGTTTGACATATGACAACCTGATGTGTTCTTGTGGCCTCCATGTTGATATATGTTGAGGTCATGCTCTCTGCGCTGCTTCTCACCTCCTCTCGGTTCCAGGTGCGTCTCCTCAGAGCTCGGGGCTCCAGGCTGTCAGGAGCACGGGGGCGGAGCTCCACCGGCTTACCGTTGATCTCCGGTGCCTTATTGGTTGAAATCACAGGGGGGATCTTCCTGAAGTTGAGGCTCTCATCAAACACCCGATCCACCAACTGGGCAAAGGCAGGGAGAGATGTAGAAGGGAGAGAGAAGGGGAATAAAATAAAACACTTGAAGAAATTTCTCTCCAATATTATTCCAACTTTGTTTAATGGAGCAGTGAAGTAAAGATTTGTGAGAAATGAAGGAATTAGGAACTCTGTCAGAGACAGAGCTAAGCAGCTCTAAAGCTTTAATTGTCCAGCCAAAAAAGATTTTAATCCTATAATACAAAAATAAGTAAATCCTCTCATGGCAAACATAAGAATTAAAAAATAAAGGAATGAAAGTGGAGCAGATGGGAGTGTAATAAATGAATACCTCTCACAGCAGATGAAAGCTACAAAGCAACAGAGAGGCGGCCATTTTTATCCAAGCAACACAGGAGGGATGGCAAAGGCGCAATGCAAGCACACGCAGTAAGGCAATTATAGAAGAAGAAAAACGGGCACCTTTCTCATGCTCTCCTGTATATCCGGCTGCGTGGGACGTGCAGGGCCTACCTCTTCCCGGGTGTCGATGGCCGATCCCGGGGTGGTGGCAGCGGTGCTGACGGTGGTGCTGGGTGCCGTGCCAGATGAGCTGACCGAGTCGATCTCGCCGGCCACATCGTGGATCTCACGGGCCAAGATGGCCAAGTCCTTAGCCAGGTCCTGGCTGATCCTGCGCACACATGGGAATAACCTGTTAACCATCAGACAGATGGAGGAGTTCTTTAGGACTTAGGATAGACATGAACACATGCAACCTGCATACACAATAACCTGTAATCACATACATATCAACATAAAAGTTAAGCCATTAAGGACAGCTCTTATTAAACATTACATTACAACATCATATTAAGAAATTATATTAACTATCAGTCTTATACAGATCAATACCTGGCTATCTCTTCGCTGTGTGCTGTCCAGTCCCTGATGTACTCCTCTTGCTCTTTCATGCGGTGTTTGACCCCAACTCCACCCAGACCCGTCACCACGCCGGAGCCTGGGCTTGCAGTGGTGCTGAGTCTTGTGTTGCGGTGTGGGACGAGGTGATGAGGCCGCATGTGGGAGCGTCCTCCATGCTTCGGGGAATTCCGGCTGGAGCCAAACTCTTCCTCTGAGGTGGAGCCATACTCCGGCGGCAGACGTCTCCACCTGCTGCTACTGGACACTGTGAAGATAATGGAAGGGCAATAAGATTATTCAGTCAATATTACTGTACTTTATTCCATTACAACATTTGTTATTCATTAAGTTAATAAATGAGCTTGTGAACATGAGAGGCTTTGTTACTGAGGCAGACCCCAGCCAATCCTGCTTTGATTTAACAAAATTCAAATATTGTGCAAGTGGAGGTAGTAAATCTGTATTCTTAGGCAGTAGATCATGGAGGAGTAGGGCTTTTTTTGATTATGTTGATAATGGACTTAAACAAATGTAGATATGCTTTATTTTACAATGACAATAAACATTAATTTTAGGTTCCAATAACATGTTATTCGCTGCAATTTACTGTATATGCTTCTTGAACTAAAAATGTGGGGTTGTGAATAAGAAAGATTGGTGAAGCAAAGCATTTTTTTTTTTGGATGTTAGTTAAGTTGTTGTTATTGGACAGCTACAGGAATGTTTTGGCGATAATAAAACCACATTGAAAACAACAGAAACAGCAGCAAAAAGAAACTCTACTTTTGGCTTATCTAAAAGCTCCATGCCCCAGGCAGCCAACAAAAGCATCCAACAAGGTACATAAAACCTTGACAGAGCCAGGGATATGTTAAGCTGCTTCACAATGGTCACACAACAGCTGCATTAATGTAGCTGGACAGTGATGAGACCACACCATGCTCTATCAGTCTCTCAGGGGTAAAGTGGAAGTGTCATGAATATTAACCTCCACAAGGTGGAGCACTGTTCCAAAACCTTTTGCTCATGGGTTTTGAAGTTTGAGCTCCAATATTGTATGAATATTTTGACAGAGGTAAGAGGGTGAGTAAAGCATTTGGGTCTTCATCACATTATTAATTATGGATGTCAGGGAGGAGACACAGAGTTAACATGGCAGTATATGCTAGAGCTGGGTCATCGTACTTCAACTTTACTCTCTGAAATTTCTTTATGTGATGTACTAACACTACAAACTACACTTTTAAATTTACATCTGGCAAAGTATTCCAAACGAATTTAGAATTTCATGGCAAAATTTAAAACTGTAAAATGTAAAAGATTGTGTGTACGTTTATTAACAAATTACTTTAAATTCATTGACAGAATTGAGCTTGGTGGCGGCTTCTATTGCTGTGACCCAGGTCTGACACACAAATACATACACACACACACACACACACACACACACACACACACACACTGTCTAATCAAGGCTCTACAGCTCTGGTACGGTACCCATCAGCTCTTCCTCTGCATCACCGCCCTCAGGTTCAGGCTGAGAGCTCTCTGGACGATGACAACCAACGCACAAGTTTGTCACAACACAGTGGAAATGTTTACAGATAAATGTTTGCACACTGACACAGAATGATGTATGCAATGCTGTAGCCTTTTTGGACTTGATCCTTACACCACATGATTTTTGCAAAGAACAATGCTATCAGAAATAATAAAATAAGAACAGAATTAAAAAAGTAAGAAACCTTTACTTTTTAATTTCCCTCTTCTCCTTGTTCCTACAAAATATGAGAAAATCAGAATAAACCAGAAATTAAGCGTGCAGTTAATGTGCTCACCTGTGGGTGAGCAGTATCCAGATGTAGTGGTTTTAGCCTTGGTCTCATTCAGTTTGGACACGCTGTTGGCCCTCATCCTGGGTGTAAGCCTGTTCTCTGTTGGTGTTGATGAGCGCAAGCCCAGACGCAGAGCAGTCTCAGCTGACAGCCGGGGTGAAGAGGTGGAGCTCCGTGTCACTGTACACTCTGAGTCACTGCGGGCTGAGATGGAGCCCAGACGGTTCCTACGTGGCTGAGCCAGCATGTCCAGCCGTGACAGTCCCTTCCGACCGGATGGCGGTTTGGAGGTGGAGCTGGTGGTCGACACCTCAGATGCGACAGACACCCTGTCTGCATCAGCTAGATCCGTGTCAGAAGTATCCCCCAGTCGGGCGCGGCGGAGAAGGGAGGCTCTTGTGGGGCGCGGCTGAGGCAGTGAGGCCTGCTTGTTCAGGGAGGAAGTTGTGGCTGCCTGGAGAGTGCGGCTGGTTTTGGAGGATCCACTGGTGGAGGCATTAGCAGACCTGCTGTTGAGTTTGGAATGCCCCAAAGGTCCAGAGTAGGTCTCTTGGTCTGAGGAGAGGATGTCAGAGATGGGGAAGGAAGAAGTCTGGTCATCATCAGTGAGATCCAGAGAAGGCTGGCGTGCTCTGGAGGAGGCAGAGGATGGCTGAACAGAGCGGCGTGCATCAGTCCGGCTCGTCGCCTCCACTGTTCTTGTTTTAGACTTCCTCTCCAAGCGTTCACGGGCACTTGCGTTAGTGACACTGGTCTTGGAAGCTGTGCTAATGTTGCTCTTCTCCCGGTGCATGCTGCTGAAGGAACGTCGTTTTTGTTCGCCACCAGCTGCCGCTTTCCTCTCTGCCTCTCCAGCTACATGACTAGCTGTGCTGGCCGTGTCCACATCTGACTCAGGAGAGATGGAGTCAGTCCGAGGGGGGAAGCCAGAACCTGAACCCAGAGTGCTGATGCCAGTTTTACTACTTTTCTGGTCTAGTTTGTTTTCATCTCTTAGTTTGGCCTCCAGGAATGCCATGACAGCTTCAGTGTCCTTCAGTAGCGTAGCAGTATCCATGCTGCCCACGGAGTCACTGCGTTCGCGCCCACTGCTGCCTCTGTTGATGCGTGGGATGAGCTCTGCAGGGACATTAGTACTGGGCTTTTCAATTGTGAAGCTGCCTTGGCGCACTAGAGGCTTCCCAGACTTCTCTCCTCCTTCTCCTGTTCCTCCTCCTTTCCTCTCCTCTGACCTCTTCCTCCGCTCAGTGCTGCCAGAGGTCCGGAGAGGAGCTTTGGATGGAGAAGAGGTGGAGCTTTGTTTCCGTTTACTGGTCATCTCACTGTCGCCCATGGGAGTTGGGGACTCCCCATCTCCCTTGTTCTCTTTTTCCTGGAGTTCAGTGTCCTGTTTCTCCCCAATCTCGGACCTCAGTCCCAGAGCTTTCGTGCTGGATTTAGCTCGGGGGTCATCCACAGGGAGCTGGGGGAGGGTCCTGCGCTTACGGTCGGTTAAACTGGAGGAGGATTCACCTCTGCTGAGGGATGCACCGGACTCAAAGGCATCAGCTCCAAGAGAACAAAAGACAACCTCACTTAAGTGAGATTCAATACTTTTTTACATGAATTAAAAGCAGATTATAGTGATTTCCAGTGCTGCAGTGTATTGTATTTAAAAACTAAGAATTTATTCCAGCTCAGCATTTAATTTAGGCCTATTCATTCATCAAGTCAAGTGACTATGTACCTCTCTCTTTGTGCAGGAAGGTGGCTGTTTCTGCTCCTGAGCCCTCTGGGTCTGTCCTGGTGTGATTGGCAGCTAGACTGGCCCACTGAGAGACCCAGCTCGAGTCACCAGGAAGAGCCTAGGGGAACACGAGAGGGGGTTGGGATGACAAAAGAGAAGGGCACAGCAGGTGTGAGAAAAACCAGAAAAAAGAGCAGTTTAGTCAATTAGTAATATATACAGAGCTCATCATGAGTGACATTTATGTGTTCAACTGAAAATCTAATACATGATGATGGAATTTTTATTTATTTATTTTAGTTGGAAATCAAAATGTCTGATTTGAGGCTGCTTGTAAGCCTAAATCTCACACCAACACTACCATCATTTTACAAGAAAGTTTTAAGAAAAGCTTGTTGCTTGTCATTTTACTAAAAAACATCTACCTAAATGGCATAAAAGACTTGATAGAAAGGTTGTCAATACAGTACACACTATCCACTCCCTCTTATGAAATGCCCTGGAGGGCTGACCACATCTCTCTCATCTTAGTATGATCTAGGTCAGCCTCTGGGAGGACGAGCCTACTCCCATGAACAGGATAGGGGAGTAGAGTGGTCAGTCCATGGGAGTGACTGTGACTCACATTATGAAACTCAGCCATGATTCTTCGTCTACCTCTTACACACACAGAGGGAGGTCTTTTTTTTTTTTTTACAATGGAATTTACCTAATCAAAATGAAACAGTAGAAAGTTAAATAAACTGTTAGTAAGTAAGTAAGTATGGTTTTCTACCTCTTTTTCTGTCTCTCCTGTCTCCTTTCCTTTTCCTTCTCTTTTCAGGTCTGACAGACTAGAGGAGTCCTGGTTCTGCTGCACACCAAACACCTACAGATATTTGAAAAAGGAGAAGAAACAAAATCTGACAATGTGGAAAAAGACATTTTGCAGTATAATGCAAATCTTATGGCATTATGTACTGTATGTATTAGTCTTTATTCTGTATGCATCCTAAATATACAAGTACTGTAGCACACTTTGTAATGAAAATTCATGATATATAAACACAATGGTCATTCTACAGTTCCCTTAATGAACAAAAGTGAACCGAACAGACAAAAGAAGATGCTGTTGAGTTAAAGCACCAATCTGCACTTGATAGTTGAGTACCATGGCAACGAAAGAAAATCACACACACACACACACACACACACACACGCACGCGCGCGCACACACACACACACACACACACACACACACACACACACACACACACACACACTCTCTTTACAAAAGGCAGAGAGAACGACAGCGGACAGACTGTGCGCAGTGTGCCAATTAGTGTGTCAGCTAATTACAGGAATTAGCATAACAACAGTTCCAGTTTTGAATGTAATGCACTCAGACTAACACTGACTAGAAATACACCCCACTAATTATATCACTGCTCCTCCTAAGATAACACCTGTATACAACACTTAAAGGGATATGTGCCTCTTTAAGATGTCATTAAATGATGTCTATGTAATAACCTTTATTGGCAACAACTTAACTTCCTAAAAATAAGTCCACCTTCCAAATCTGGTAGGTGGCAATTAAAACGTCTAGTGAACTTCTGTCTAGAATAGTTTAGTACTCTTTGCTTTTGTTATACCTATTTAAAGGAAGTCTTTTTCATTCCTGCTTTACTTGTAATGGTGGTCAAAAGAAACGTTAGCTTTTCCACAATTTTTAGCGTCAGCCAGTAAATCTCACCCTGAAACTAACATTAAACCATCTGTCTCTAAGTGTATTGTTTTGCCCCTTTCAGACATGTTTTCTGTGACCATGAAAGAAGTAGGGCAGTGCTTCATGGAACAAGTCTCCACGGGCTATTACAGAAGCATTAGGTTTGGGACAATGGGACAGAGGGACAGAGAGGATGGAGTGGTGGTCAAGCAAGGCAACTGAGTGATGATAGCTTTGTTTTAGTGGCAACAACACAAACCACTCTCAAAGGACTTGCTAACCCTAAAAGCAAAACGAAGCAGGTAATAAAGAGACGATTAACCTTGCTCTGGTCTGTTTGTGCTTGGTCAAATTCTTCTCTTTAGAGTTACTGCAGACTAAGTTTAATTTATGCTCTTGTCATTCTAGTTGCTGCTTTTAGCAGTGTTTTTGTTTTCACATGTTTTCTGGGGCGATTAGAGTGATCTGAACTTAAAGACCTAACAGTGAAAAAGCAGAAATAAAAGTTCTCCAAATAACTGCCATTTGAAATTGCAAACTTTTGTAATAGACCCAATATTTTTAATCTCCCTTCTCTGGCCTCAACTGTGGTCAATTATCTAAACTGTATAAAGCAACGCAATAGAAAAATCACAATGTGCGATTCCATTAATGTTACATTAGTAAATAGACTTAGATCCATATCATGACAAGTACAACAGTAACATAGCAACAGAAACCAGAGCTGTGGCGCATCCACAAGGACACAGTACAATATTGCAGTGTTGTAGTACAACAATGTGTGTAGCTGTTCACATTTCTGGGAATGAGCTTCAAATGAAATTGGATTTTGTTGCAGTATTATGCATTGCCGACTTTAGCAGGGTCAGCAAATTGATTTTTTATCACAAATTCGAGGAGGTGTAAACGGCATAAATTCATTATAAAAATCTTGCTCTTTGTAGCGTGAAAAAAAGAGAAAATCTCTGTTTCTCAGTTGTTGTCTATTATCTAAACTTGGTGCAATTCCAAATGCAGTCAAGACAAATTATTGTGATAGTTGAAGTAGAAAGACAGAAATGATATTACATGGTGCAGGTAGTTGCTAACATCTCTGAACACTCCTACCTTGTCTATCATACGCCTGGCCTCCTCTTCCTCTGCGTTCCTGTTCTCCAGTTCGATAGTGTAGGTCCCCTTGTCGCTGTGGTCGTCCTCTGCCTCCCCTCCAGCAGTTCCTGCTCCTCTCCCCACAACCGAGGCGTCCTCGCTGGGGCTGGTGGGGCTACCTGTCGCCAGCCCAGTGCTGGCTGAGCTGCGACCAATACTCGGGTCCTCTGACCTCTGCTTGAGGAGGACACGGGCAGCCGTAGGGGCACCTGCAGCCACTGTAGCCGATATTGGAGCTGGGACCTTACCTAGAGGTAACAAAGTATAGAGCACAAATACAACTATTACAAAAAAGTGGACATAAACATATAACATGAATTCAAAGAGGATCACGATACAGAGACAAGTCGCTGTAGTAAGTGATTTTTGTGTATTTAAAGTTCACGACTGTTATATGCGCCTACAATAGCTGTGAGTGAAAGGACAACAGCCTAATTAACATATTTACTCTATAACTTCTGCAAATTAACGTTGACGTTTTCTTTAGTTTCACTTTTCATGCAAAGAGAAATACTTAGGTGTCTTTGACTTTACTCTCTCTTTAAAATGCACTGATTTTAACTTTGAACATTTTATTTAGGTAACACACAAAACGGTTCATAAAGAGAGTATCTTTAAAAATATACAGTAGACATGAAATCACAGTTTTATTACCTGAGTCTAAGGCTGTAGTAGCAGAGGTGGAAATGCTGAACACCTTGGGGTGAGAGGGAGGCTGGGGACACAGTGCCTCCCCGCCAGCTCCTCCCACCTGCAGGGGTGCAGTCTGGGAAAACGAATACGACCGGCGCTTGCGAGGGTTTTCCTCGTCGTAGAACTCGATCATGAAGGCAGTGCGGGAGCCAGTTGCTCTGGTCCCACTCACTGTTATGTTCCCCCCTCCTGCTCCTCCTCCCACGTGGCCGTGTGCTGCTTTTAGGCGTTCCTCAAGAGCGTGGCGGCGGTTGGCGAAACGCAGGCCCAGTCCATTCTCTGAGTCACTCTGGGTGCCATCCTCATGCTTGCTGCCTATCAGGACACAAAAAATAGAGAATAGTTGAGTTACTACCATGCTTATTGTTCAACAACAACAAATGCTTAGTGGGAAAGATACACTAGTTTGCTATGACAGTATTCCACATCACTCTGTCCAAATATGTCTACTATTTACAATATACAATCAAATAGATGTGTTTGCTTATATGGGATAGGCTTAAATTAAACAATTTATGTATTTACAATCGCTGACGTACCGAGCGTTACATATACTGGTAACCTGTAGGATGTTACATAAGCTAACATTCTTAAATATATAATCATAATGTGCATACAACAGTAACATAGCAACAGACAACAGCTGTTGTGCATCCATAAAGATACAATACAGCAGCATTGTGCAGTACAACAATGTGTGTGGCTGTTTAGATGTCTACTTAGCAACCAAGAAGAAGAAGAGAAACAGTCCCATGTAGACCACAGCACAGAATCACATCTTCCTGAAAGCACATCCAGATACCGCAACAAGAAACAAATGTTTGCTAACCTTTACAACCTAAATGAACTATGAACTTTCAGATGTGGCCTGAAACTAATCATTCAGCTATCAAAACAGACCCTAAATGCACAATGCCTGGTTTACCTACCACATTACTGCTATTTCTACATTTTGATCAGTCCGGGTCAAATCAGCATGTCCTCTCAGTGTTGTACGAAGGCAGACAGTGTGCCACGCTAATCCAGACATGCCACCCACACGGTTACTAGCCCTGCCTACTGGCAGTGAGAGAGAGTGGCGAGGGGGAGGGGAGGAGGAGAACATGGAGGGGGATGCGGGGTATGAGGCTGGATGAGAGTGTGTGTGTGTGTGTGTGTGTGTGTGTGTGTGTCGGGGGGTGAAAGGAGGCTGGGAAAGAAAAGGGGAGGCTGAACTGGAAAGGAGGATGGGAAAGGAGAGAAACTGGATTAAGTGGGAGAAAAGAAAAGGCCAAATAGACGGGGGGGGGGGATTCTTAACTGAAGGAGGCTCAGGATGTAGTATACTGTCACTAGAGTTGACAGTCAACGAGCCAACAGTCAGCCAGTCACGGCGTCAGAGAGAGGAAGGGAGGGGAGGAAGTGTCACAAAACTGTTGTTGTGCATGACCATCGGAAAACACAACTTCACACACCACTCTCATAAATCATTGCACAAGTTCGGATCCTAGCAATTGCATGAGCTATTATTTTTTCCTCATGCTTTCTCCTAACTAATAAGTGCTCAAAAAGAAAATGAATGGTTTTAAAATGAATTCATACTATAGCATCACTCCATAATCTGGAGTCTACATCTGTTCCAGTTCACCAGCAGATCAATTAATTGAATGAATCTCTTTACATCCTATATAGTGTGCGTTTAAATATGTACAAAATATACGTTGTAATGTTTTTATTGGAGTGAATTTATAACCAAGTGGTGATTTTTAAAGCTGTTTTCACTGCAGCCACAGTGTGCAAGAGATAAATAAGTACTAGAGGTGGACTGCGCTCCATGAGAAAAGAGGACAAAATGCTTCCATGGCTATAATGGTTTGCCTGGGGAACAGTCCATATACTGTGACTTTGAATCAGTCTGATGCTCTGATGTCACTTCACTTTCTTTTTTCTTTCTAGATTTATCTTTACTGTTATCTGCACTGAAAGTCAAATTGTGGACAGTACTGTACGAAAATAATGGATAATTATTTACTGCATATTGGAGAATGAAAACAACTGGCAAGGTGCCAACTTGCAATTGGTCCAATTTAGACAAAGGTGATGTATATAACATTATCAATATCAAGATAGGTATTCTATCTGTGCACTTAAAGGGTGACACCCCACTGATTGTGTACATGAGGATCAAGTCTGAGAAAATAACCCTGATGATGTCATAGTGATGTCAAGAGGGGTTATCTCGGTTCGGCCTTGGAAACTTCACATTTATAACAGAAAGCCTCCATTACAAATATCAATCAATAAATCAATCACTTTATTTGTCCCCCAATGGGGGCGATTTGGTATGCAACAATGGGAATACATTTAGCACGCATAAAAATAGGGGCTGTTGAGTTTGTAATACAGGGGAGTCTAATGAAAGACAATATGGAGTTGCATTATGGGAATTGCAGGATCCACTATTTTTGGAGCTTGACCCATATACTAGGGACTAAATGTCAAGACATATAAGGCTCTTTTTTAAATCTGTCTCTCACAAGTCCCCCAACTTTATTGAAGTACATTGCTGGAGTACTCCTTTAAGTACTGTTTCTACATTGGGGTATCACAATGGCTCTGTAGCCTTGGGCATCATTTCTGAGTCTGCAGCTCATTTGTCACATTCCACCATCCACCTCCTCCATCTTTTCCTGTCTTTTATCTCTGTTTGAAATTTAATACAGCATACATTTCATTAAAAAGAAGAAAAAGACAGCATAAATGGAATGAGAAAGGAAAGCAGCAGAGCGTTACAGTAGCTTGAGCAGATCAGCAGATAAGCAGACAGAGAGAGGCAGGTCTTTCATGCTGGGTGCCCCACACAAAGAAGCCGTTGGCAGGGCCAGAGGAGAACAGAGGTATCTGTGAGAGTCCAGCGCTCTGCCCCGCTCGCCCCACCATGACTCACAGTGGAGCTGGCCTCTGCCTCCACCGCTGGCTACACGCACGCACTCAAACACACACACACTCAAACACACACACACTCAAACACACACACACTCAAACACACACACACAACTGAGCGCCCGACACAAGGATGCACTTACCGTACATGCATGCACAGCCGCACAAACAGACAAGCAAACATACGACCCAAACACACATAGAATTGTACTGATGAAGTACCCATCACAGATCAAAATCACAAAAGATAATCTTGCAATCTCAATAACATTTCAGATCACACATTTATAGCCTCACACTGATCAGAATCACATCTTATTGGCAAGGAAAATGCACATATTTTCAGATGTTCAGACAATAATATACATATTCCAACACTGATAGAAATAACACATAGTATAAAGATGTATCCTCTTCATTGCTCCTTAATGCAAAAAGAGAAAGACTCACCTTGATGCTTACAAATCAAAAGCTTTGGCTCAGTTGCCTCCTCTCAATTTCCTCGCTAAACCTCTGCCTCTCTCTCTGCCTAGTACCTCTATGACACACCCTAAGCACATCTCACACGCCTCTTCTCACACATGCTGCACTGCTTGTCTGCAGATCAGTGCTGAGCATGTCTCAAATGCACACATGCAGCAAACACAGACACGACAAATTTCAGCCACGCAAATCCACATGTGAGCAGCACATGCTTCACACATGCCCTCAATCAGCACTGAAATGCATCTCTCACACATGCTCCCGCAGCCTTCTCACACACAAAGAGACATAAAGAGATGCTCACTGCTAGTTTTTGCTATTTGGAAATGTATGTCTGTATTCTCTCTTTCCCTGCCAACATCTGCATCACTGTTACTATAACAACTATATACCAGAAACTGCTCTCTACTCATTCGCCGCCTCCCTTTGTGCTTTCACTGCAGTCCAGGCAACAAGCCTCTCTCTGTTTCTCTTTCCTGCCTGTCTCTGTCCAATCACCTTTGCTGTTATTGCTGCAAATGCTGCTCTCAGCATTACAGTGAGGTTCTCCCGCCTTCCTCACCCTCTCACCCATCTCCCCACTGTACCTGCTTTTCCACGCCTCACATATCCACAGCCGGCATCAATAGACAGCTTTGCAACCAGCTGTCCATCTAGTCTATCCATCCCTCTGTGTGCTCTCCCTCCCTCTTCTCCTCCTCCTCACTCCACCCTTCTTTTTACCCCTTCTTTTCTCTGTCTTCCACAGTTATTTTTGGTTTTCCTCCCTTAACTCATGTCACAACCACAGTCCATTCCTTGTCTGATTTCCCTCTCTTGCTCTTCATGTACTGAAATACTAAGGGCCAGCTCATCAAGGGTCAATCAGCCACAATTTCATTTGGAAATACTGCAGTGCCTAGCAGTCCCATAGTCAGTCAGACAGTCAGTTAGCAACATAATCATCCATCAGGTGAACCATTCTGTCAGCCCATTGACATGAATGTAGTACTAACTCCATATAATCAATTAGCATCCCTGTTTCCACTCCTGCCTCACAGATTTCCATTTTCATCAGCTCCTGTCTGCTGGTCCCTCCCCCACACATGTCAACAACATCATAAATTGACCTCCATTTAATAAACTCATGACCAGCATGTAGTCTACCATAGCCTAGCTTAGCATCAAACTTAAACCCCCTTTACTGGCGGCACATAGCCTTGCTTCATCTGGCCAATTCTCACACAAAACCCTGGCAGCAGGAGCCTACTCAGCAGTTGGTAAAGGCAGCTGCTGGTAAAGCAGGTAAAGGGACCAAAGAAACGCAGAGTAACATGCAATTTACAGTCAGAGCAATCTCAAACCTTACCCCATGAATACATAGCAACAAACCCACATAGGTAAACAAAGAAGATTTAGATATCCACACTGACAATTCAAAAAATAAAAAAATCTAACTCAAGCTCTTGTAGTCAGACATTAGCCGGCATGAAGTAGTATACGCGTAGAATATGTACTCCTCACTGGATAATATGTCTGTAAATGGTGAAAAAGAGAAATTCAATGGGGGGCTATACTATGCTACTCATGCTAAGCCTTTTCATTGGATGTCAGAGCAGTAGATAGGGTTTAAATGTTTCTGTCTGCTAGCTGCTAATCCCCTGGCTTGGTTACCACTTCCAAAAACCCCTGCTCCGGACAAAGAATACACATAGTATAGGAAGAGACAAATGGAAAATTGAGACATTAAGGTGTGACACTAATAGTGTGATGATAATCCTAGTGAAATTACTGATAATTCACAAGGGAATGTCATTGCAGAGTGTAAATGAGAGTATTTTGTGAGAGAAAAGAAGGAAGGAGAAATGATCAAGGAAGAAGCAGAGAACCAGAAAAGTCTACAGCCACAGATATAAAATGAAAAAACGTCCACCTTTAAGCCTTTTGAGATGGACTGGCACGTCGCTCTTGATACTCTTGCTGTCATCCTCCGTTGACTCGCTGCGCACCAGAGTGGGGTCATTCTGGGCCAGCCAATCGGCCACCTTGCTCTCCGATGCCATCATAGCGGCTTGCAGTGTGCTCAAGTCCCTCCCTCCTGCTCCTCCACTTCCTGCTCCACTCTTCTTGGGGCGAGATCTGTGGTGGTCAGGTGTGAACTTTGACACATGGTCTTTAATGGTGACTTTCCCAGGAGAAGTATTGTCAAACTCTATGGTGAAGGAGGCGTGACCTTGAGCTGTGGAGCACACATTACAGTTTTGTTACCGTGTCAGTCAGTAAGTACTACTAAATATAGTTGTGCTAGTTGAAGCACTTTAAAAAAATAAATGTATAACTGTGACTTCTTGGCATAATTAAATTATGGAAATATACAGTACATGGATATTTATCCAAATATGATCAAATCAGCTGATGGCTTCTGTTGCAGAATGATTGCTACTCTGTTTGTGTTAGACAAACAGTGGCCACTTCCTGGTTTGTGTTGTAAATAATGTCTCTTTGTGCCATAAAATATTCAAACACAAAGGCTGACTTGGCAGACTAAAATGTATACAATAATTATAATGTAAATATCCTTGTCACAAATTAATGTAGTAGTGATTTACTATCTGCTATTATTATGAAGTACAAAGATCTTAATTGTTAACACAGACACCATTACCTTGCATTCCAATTAAATTCTAAAAGGGAAATATTTAATACTTTTATTTACAATAAATCAGAATAAATTAAATGTATACTTCACCTGCAGTGGTGTTAGTGGGAGTGGTGGTGCCCTCTGTGTCCTTGGTGGGAATCTCATGGATGCCATTACTGGCCATGTGACCCTCCTTGGTAGGGATCTCAAAGTAACTGGAATCGTGGGCAGCGGGCACATGAAGGCCGTCCTCTTTAGCTTTCTCCCCTCGACGTGCCTCTTTGCTGTCTGAGGTTGAAAAACACGTAAAGATGTTACTAAATTTTGATGTTTATTTAAAAATTGATGCTGAAAGAAACCTGGTTCAAGCTTTCTGAGTTGAAAGAGGTTATACATAGCAGTTCTGTATGATTAGTATAACAAAACAGTTTAATTTCCATAATAAAAAGTGGTATATGATGTATCTCTAAACTTATGAGTTGTCATAAGAACATCCACTCCTGTACAACTGATATAGTACAGAAATCCTCTAGCATCTTGAGCATTTGTTAGTTTAATAACATAACATCCCAATGTCACAGAGAGAGATGAATACTAAGATTCATTATCAAAAGTCAAAAGTGAAAGATCAAGCTAGTCCCACAATGGACCAATTCAATCATGGTTGTCTCTCCAGCAAGTGTGACTGACCATCTATCAGAATTACTGTCTCCTTCAGGGTGAGGATTCAGCCCTACAAACTACAAATACTACAAGACATGCACATACAGTATATGTTCTGTCTCTGTCTGTTTCTCTGTTTCACTCTCTTTCTCTCATATAGACAAAAACACAAACACACAAGTCATGTAAGTGACTCAGGACCAGAAGTGCTAGTACAGCTCTTTAAAACCTGCTTTGGGGCACTCACAACATGGAGTACTTATTTTCTCATCTGTTCATATTAACAAACAGAGCCTCTGTGGGTTCTGAATATGATAAATGATACTTTCAGAAATTAGAGGGGCCATCTGCTTCATGTTGGGGAGCAATTGTAGAAACACATGGCAATTGGCAATAAGCAGCAAGATACAGAAACTGACTTTGCAGAATATAATAACTAGTATGAAATAGCTAGTGAATTTCTCATGAATAATATATTCTATAAATATTATTGTGTCGCTAAAGGACTCATGAGACAAAGCAGGATCTTCCGAGAAACAGAATCTTTCTGAATTAAAGGCTTATTTTTCACTTCTGTGTTATCAACTAATCTGTAATATTAAAACATCTCTTTGATCTTTAAACATGATCTGCGGTTGCCAGCATAAACTGCTCTGCCAGTTTGGGAAGATTTACAACATGGATTTAAACAGAGTGCTAATATTAGGATCTTGAGATCAGATATGTTGAATGATGCTTAAGAAGCAGCGGCTTAACAAAGAAAGTAATACCATGCAAACAAGACTGATAAAAGATTCAACTTTTGTTCATCTAATAGTGTTACTACAGTGTTCACAGCTCTAAAAATAAACATGTAAAACAGACAAAACTAAAGTACTGTATCGCTATTTGCTCCTTTCTTGAAATTATGATGAAGTGACTAAACTTCCTGTATCTCACACACGTAATAAGTGTGAATAAGTGTGAATGCTGTCAGACCTTCCACTGATGTGACCATAAGTCACAAGGCTAGTCTGGGAAGTACCTCGAAATTTCTGTGAAGTGAAGATTTTCCTGAATGAGTTTAATGCCATTCATGTAAAGACCATGCAGTTCAAACTAATATGGACTGGGCTGCAGGATCTTTTGTTGTTGGCTTATCATAAACATGCAAAACATGTGTTTTATAGAATCAGCTTTAATGTTTTCCATTAGCGTCTACTACATACAAAGATTAAAACCAACAACAGACACAGCATTGCAGATTAATGACACCCTGGAATACACAGTATGGACATTCAGAACATTTACAAACGCCATCTGCTATGAGGTAAGTGTGACTGACTTTAAATAACAGTGGCAAAACTTAAACCAACAATCCATTTATAACCTGCAGTGCTTCTGACTTTTCATTTCAAATTCTAATGTACTTAAGAGCTAAAGAAAGTTAACTGACCAAATAGTTCCTAAAAGAGCCACAGGCAATAAAGCAAGTGCAAGGTAAGTGGATGTCACACGAATAAAAAGTTGATTCAAATTGAAAGCCCTTTATCAGCACCATTACCCAAAGTATATGGAATTGAGGGCAATACTTACCGGAGAATTAGAGAGTGGTTAGCTAATGATCGCTGCAGTATAGAGTGAGAGAGTGGTCTGTTTGAACGCTGTGTGCATATGAGTGTGTGTGTGTGTTAGGAGGAGGAATGGGGTGGGGGGGGCTGGTGCAATGGCGTAACCCAATCGGCTTGAGTGACAATACACAAGGAAGGGGGTAGGGGGCTCTGACAACACAGCCTATTCACTGGGAAGGAGAAAAAGACACACACTAAACTTAACTGACACACACATGCATGTAACAAAAAAAACACACTCTCAAACAACATCACTTCCTGCTCTAAACTGCTCTTTCTCACTTCCCCTTCTACTGCTATATCTGATGTAAACAGTTTATTAGAGGTTATCACACTATTTAAAAACATGCACACTGACTGATAAAATCTTTTGATGCTCAGGTCTGTGTAAACCACATAAATACACTGTGCAACACCTCCTGGAGCATGCTGCACACAAAACAGATCCAACAACACAACATCCATTCAGCACTCAGTCAAAAAGTCAATGCTCCAAGAGGTCAAAATGCCCTCCACTCACCCACTTCCATGACTGAAGTAGCCAATCCCATTCGCCTGATGTTTTTTGGAAAGATTTTAGGGTTTCAAATCACTCTGCCATGCTTGCAGATTTACTCCAAAATGAGTCTTTTCTAATCTCTCTCTAAGAGAAAAATACATTGCTAAATTCCACAGAAAAATTGACATGGTATAACACAGAAATAATTTATAACTGATTGTTAAAAGAGCTGATAAAGTATTCCTTTTTAGGCTGGTGAAGACGCTGCCAGACTATCCACCCAGATGTGGCGAGAGATTTGAGGACACTTCAGTCTGCTCCAATGTTTGCACATGATTAACCTCCCCCCACTCCTTCTGACTACACTGGTCCACACCAAACCAGCCTGGCACAGACTGATTTTGCATTGCTGAGCTGTTTGACTATTGGTGTAGCCTCTAATCCCATTACTCTGACTATCCACCACCATTTAACGTAATCCCCCAAGTCCAACGGTCACTATACACACATATATATACACACACATATTGTAGGCAAACAGACATACATACATACAGGAAAAAAGCCTGTGTGTGCACTTGCATATACATTGTTACACATACAAACACACAGTCTGACTGGCCATTACCCTTTCAACACAGAGCAAATACACTGAACTAGAGGGCATTAAGATCAAGCTACTGTTTCACCACTAAGATAAAATAATCTGCGCTGCATGATTCAATTTAGCATTGCATTTCATTTGTGGGCTATCAAATGGCATACTGCTTGTAGCATACAATAATATATACTCTTACTGTATAGTTGTATACTATACAACTATATATATATATATTATATACTACTGTACAATAAAATGTTCTATTTTTTTCTTTTTGCCCAAATTTTCTAACAAACTATAGGAAAGATGGTGGGTATGTTAAATGTGCTCTTTTTACTGATTCATCATGGCTACAATAACATTACAGACTTCAGTAACAGTATAGTAAATTCTGTATGAAATCTGTGTCTTGCGGCCATTGTCATGTAAGACAAAATACACAAACTCTTTCACTCTTTTAAGTTTTCTACTTTATGCAGTTTTACAACCTTCACTCCAAGGCAAAACTATTCAAAAATCTATGGTAACATGTGACAAATACAGAGGCATCATTTGACAATAAACGAGCTTTCTGCCTTTAACAAAACTGATGTTTTGGCAATATAATATTGTCTTCCTGTTTGTATTATAGCAATGAGGAGGTAATGTGTTTGGTAGTTCGGAATATCTCCTACCTGAAACGGAGCTGTCATGTTTTTTGTTGGATGACTTTGTTTCTTGTTTGAAAGAGTTCTCATCATCTGCATCCCCATCCCCCCACCAAGACGGCTGGCCGTACAGGGGGGTCCCACGAGGCAGCGCTGTAGCATCCCCTGAGACAGATGCACAAAAGCAGACACATTTAACAAAGCCTTGCAGAAAGTGCACATTTTAATGTATCTTTAACTGTGGCCCGTCATGGTTAACATGTTTATTATGTACTTTACGTACTCTGGTACTGTCGACATAAACTGTTCATTGTATCGTAGTGACACAAAGTGAACCCAGCTGCTCTTTGTGTATGTGTGTGTTTGTGCATTAATACCCCTCTGGTCGGGTCTTGCACCACTGACCTATTTTCAGAACTTTAGTAGGATGGACACACACACATGTGCACACTCTCTCTCTCATTCTCTCTCTCACTCTCTCTCTCAGACACACACAGTTTAAATGAAACAGGGACTTTTCGACTCACACAAGGCGAGCATCCTGCGGTAGCTTCTTTTTTTAAATTGGACGGCACAGTAGAAAGGTGACAGGAAACATAGTTGAGAGAGAGGGGAATGACATGCATGACATCTCCCGCTGGATTTGAACCAGCAATGTTCCGGCTTAGACCACTGTGCCAGAGGATGCCTCCTCCTGTGTTAACCTCTTCCTTTACCTTCTTTTCCTTTAAGTACCCCTTACCATGAGCTATGTACATTTAATCACAGTATATCCAGATAATTATAGATGCTCTGTGCCAAATTGCGTACAGCAAGAAGGGGCCTTCTATATAAAAGCCACTGAATGCATGCTCACTATGAGGTATAATATCTGGGTGAGGCCTGGTATTACAGTAGTAACACTGCAGGAATACATCCACAGAACCACAGAGAGGGTTTCATTAAAAACATGTGCAGCAGACAGGGAGACATGCAACACGGTATGTGTATATTTGCTTGTTTTTGGTCCAAATGTGCAGATGTATGTGCGTGCCTGTGAATGTTACTGCATTTTAAGAGAAGTACTGCTGACACATGGGTTTGCATTATGCAGGCACTCTGACCCTGTTACTCCTTAATCTGTGCAATAACACAAGCCCCATGTGGCCTTGTTTCAACATCTGGAGCATAACCAGGACCCCTGCTGATGTCAATTATTAGGGACACCCTCAGATCTAAACCGTCTTTATGTTAAAACAGAGGGACTGCATGTTGGTGTGGTGGTTAAAGCCCTTCTCCTGGTGACCATGTCCACCCCCTGCTGGCCTGAGATAAAACCCCACCACACTTTAATTTCACCATATTATGTCTGAAAATGTGTTTTCTTAAATCCACCCTAAAATGCTTAACCACAGCTTAACAATATAAAATACAGCACGTTATGTTGTAACTTGCAATTTTGTGTGTTGAACAAATTTGGACCATGAAATGTCTCCACCTAAACGATGACATTTTAGTATATACAGAGTATTAGTATATTGTTTAAAATGCTTTCCCATAGGTTAATATGCAACAATGACGCCATTATAAAGTGGTAGTGAAGTGTTTGTGCTGTAATATGATCTCCTACTATGTTATTATTTCTGAACCAAACCCTACTTTTGACACACTTGCAAGATTTGAATTTCAGGTATTGTTTGTACATTTTAAAGTAAAATGAGAAACGAGTGGCCTTGTGATAGCAGTCAATAAATCTAAATTTTAAGGAAAAAATGTAAACAGTAGACCAAATCAACACAGCAAATTGCATTAATTTACATACTAACAATGCACAACAGACACCAAAAAAAGTTCATACAACTTCTGAGACACCCGGCCGCAGGTTAGAGCAGCCACACAGTCCACGTCTTCAGCACTGCTCATCTAGAGATTCGGCGTCTTGCCTATTTTTTCTGCGTGACGCGTGCGGTTCTCAGCAAAAATACACAGTGAAAATGATCTGACAACAAACCAGCAACAGTACACCTTTCACTTTTAGTATTGATATCTGTAGAATATGTCACAAACGTGAAAAAAATTGAAAAAAACTTTTTTAACTCCCCAGTTACAATTGAGCGCAAGCCTCTTAACCTTTTACTGTCTAAACTAAATATAAGTGAAATGAAACATTCTATTATTGATGCCGTTATCAAAGACAAACTCAATGTAGAAAGATAGGGCTGGCAGCAGCAGTGCCGCAGCAGGAACGCTCTCTGTGCTCTCACCACAGGCGTGCCAGCCGCAGCAGATCAATGTCACAATTTCCCCTATGACCTGTCTCTCACCTCCTAACCTCTCCTCTGCTTTGTGAGTGTCCACAGGTTTAGCTGGTGGCTCTTTGGAGGAAGAGACCCCGTCTGTTGCTCTACTCTCCCCAGGCCTAGGGGTGCTGCCACTGGCGGACTTCAGTGTCTTTGTTGGGGTCTTGGTGGGAGACTTGCTTGCGGTTGTGGTGTTAGTGGTAGTGGTTTCACCATTGGACGGCTTCTTGCTCAGCTGGAGGCCGCTGGTGAACTTTTCATGCTAAAGGGAGGTGAAGAAATGAAAAAATTGATAGAGATTTAAGTAGTATAATACAACTGTGTATCATGGTGAACACTGATATTTGACAGTGTGTGTTAGGGTGTCACAGGTTGTGTGTGTGTTCTTACCTTTAGAGCCTCCTCAGGCACAGTGAGCTCTCCTCTCACCACCGTGAACAGGTTGGTATGTGAGACAAACAGGTTAAGGAAATACTGGCCACAATAGCACAATAATGACACATGTACACAGACATGTACTTTACAGATGCATGCATGAAACAATGTACTACTGCAAGGTGTAAATTCTAATATCTTCATATAGTACATAGTAAAATATTTGGCATCTTGGTAAGAATTTAAACAAAAATATCAGGGCTTCAACAACATGTTTTTGGAATGATGAACCCACTGGTGGATGTGTGAGGGATAAAGAGGTTAAAAGATCCCAAAAGGGAAAGGATATCATATCCAAACCTCAGCTTGTCCTCCAACTTCAGCGTGATGTACATCTGCTCCTGGATGCGGACATCATTTACAAAGGTCTGCAGAGAGAAGGGAAAAAGGCAAAAGGTCATTTAAATCAGATACAACAATTACATTAACATAAAACTATAGTTTATGTGTGAAAGCGAAGAGTTTAAATCTTTATTTCTAAGAAGCTTACATGTAAAAGAAACTGGAACGTAAAAGAAGATAACACCAGATGGCAAGTGGAAAATATTACATTTCATTATCGATTAATCTGCCAATTATTGTCTCTGTTAATAGATAATTGCTTTGTCTATAAAATGTCAAAAAATAGTGAACTATGGCAATAATAACACGCTGACATTTTCAACTTGCATGTTTTGTATGAAAAGAACAGTCCAAACCCCAAAGATATTCAGTTTATTAATCCTAGCATTTGAGAAGCTGGAACAACAGTATGTTTGGTATTTTTACTTGAAAAACTACTAAAACAATTAATTGTTTTATCAAAATAGTGGCTGATTAATTTTCTGGCGGTCAACTAATGGTTTTCAGTTCAAGTGGAAATGCCAGTTCTTGCTTAGATATATTTTTAGTGGATTTTGGAAGCAGTTAGGAGAAACTCTTGTTGCCAGACAGTAATATTAAATTTACATGTGGTCAGTGAGATCTGCGTATGCATGAAGCCACAGTGAACACTTGAATCAGGTGATCCTGCTGCTTCCTTTATTAAAAAAAATAGTCTGCACAGCCAGGACCAAAGGCCTAAACATGACAATAAATGTCTTTCCCTTTGACTGTTTTCTTTCCCATCTCTTTCTTTCTCCCACTCCCATTCCCCCCTTTCACCCTTCCTTCTACTATGCAGCTCTGAGACAGATCAGGTTTCACTGCACTGCAAATGAAATTCTATCATACTTGCACTGCTGTTGTAATAAAACATTCCTGTCTCCTCTCTAGTGAGATGAATTCATGGCAGCTTAACAAAACAACTCCAGTAAAACAGTAAACTCTATTACTGCCCAAACACAGCTTTTTACTCGTCGCCACTGTGGCAAATCTCTATATATCCACTGACTCAGCAGGATTAAACTTCCTCTGTATCCAGCCAAAAGAAGCTGGATGGTTAATGATACAGCAGGAAGTGGCTCTGACTGTGGCTTCCTGTCTAAGAGCTGGAGAGGATGTGAGGGACATTCTGCATATGTGTCCAAACCGGTGGGCTGTGACTGAGTGGTAATCACTGCACATGACTAACAGCATGTGGCAACTGTAACCGGGTTTTACTGAGCTTACTGAGAAGTGAAGAGTATCTAAAATGGGAAACAGTTCATTTGTGTTTCTAAAGGTTATGATACAGAATTACATATAAAGGTACAGATAAATGTTTGGATTTAACATCAATTATGTTATGTACAGTGATGAAGTTGACAGTTTAAGTTTTGGCATATTTTATCCCTCAACCTGCCTTCAGTCAGTGATTTACTATATTTCCCAAAGTTTTAACAGCCAACAGAGACCATACTGTGTATTTCTCTACACACTGACTTGTTTCATATCAAGAAAACAATCCCAATATGTACACCATATTGTTTAACAACCCTATTAAAACGATCACATTATTGCTTGCGATTATCAGCTATTACTGGAATAATAATAAAATGTTCCCAAATCACGAGAAAATAATGGAGTGATAGCAGTCCCAAGGTTGTGTTTTGAGTCTTAGTGGCCCTTTGTTTACATTTGGATCACAGATTGTGCCCTTAAGTTGTGATTTGCATAATTAGGCATAGATTCCAATTGACCTCTGCCCTGATACAGATCTTCATTGACAGAGAGATTGATTAGCAGTGGAAAAATAGAAGGTCCTATTGACTGCCAAAAAATGAGTCTCTAACCCCTCAGAACGTCATCTCCCTCTACTTTTACCTTGAATGTCTTTGCATTGCATTGCAGTCTCTATCCATCTCCCTCTAAAACCCTTTACTCCTCCTTCAGCTGGTTAAACTCATTCTCTTATCTCTCCCCATCCGTCATTCATCATGTGACACCCTTCTCTCCTCTATTCTTTTCTGTCCTATCTTCGTTCTTTCTTGTCCTTTTATCTTTGTCCTAACCTCTCTCTGTTTTGCTTATTTCTATTTGTGTACTCACCCCATTCAGGCTGCCCAGGTCCTTGACCTTGTGCTCGTCAGCCCCAGCCTCGTAGTTGATGACTGCATGCTGCTTATCCACGCTGCGGGACTTCAAACAAAAACATACACAAACACAGCGTGTTAACCCAGTTGTTACAGTTGTGGACTTAATGTGATTATTGAGATCTAGTCATTAAGATCAGATGACAGACGGAAATATTTGTTAAATCTTTGTGGGGGTATGAGCATCCAATGTCAAGAATGTATTTCTGATAGTAAGCCTCAATCTTACTATGTATGAAGCATATCACCAGGCATTTCAATGTCTTTGACACCACAAACAGCATACTGACACCTTCACATTCATGCACAGCTGTACACACACACATACACACAAGGAGAACACTGGAACAATGAAGGACTGGAGGTGAAAGTATTGATTTTCTGCAGTATCCAGATATAAGCCTATCAGCTGTTTTGAGAATAAATTGTTTCCAGCACAAACACTGCAACCTTCTGTATGGTGAAAAAAAAAGATGATGTGAGCCTCAGACAGAAATATATTGTGGAATTTGGCAAATATCTCTCTCATGTATCAGTGTCACAGAATGTTAAAACATATCTAGAAGTATGCATCGACATTGACTGATAGGTAAATTTGCTGCAGTCTCCAAATGTCTGTTAGAATGCCCTTCAGATAAGGAACATCAATAAAATACAAGCAAGTGACACCTTGGCCTAGAATTGTTTGCTTTTATATTGGCATTAACAGATCCTATTTTAATTACGGTAATTCAAAAGTCTGCTGTGTCTGAGTTTGCAGCTGCTTGCCTGATTTTGCAATTCAGTGTAAGGTAAGACACTTCTCAGTGATTCAGTTTCCAGCCTTAATTTTCTCCAGTGGTAACTTAACACAGTGATAATGTCTGATAAACATGTGAATATGTATTAACACAGGTCCATCTAACAAATCCATTAACAGTGCTCAAGTGTTGAGAAACACAGCCACTTTGTCTGATTCATGAATCACACACTTTTAACAATAAGGGAGTGAAAATAAAAACGATCAAAACCAAAAAGTAAATAATTTGCACAATGAGATCCATGAGTTTATTGTGATGGAGTCAATCAATGCTGATTCTGGGAGCTGAATCTCATATTCATGTTCAAACAAAAATACAACTGGACTGCACACTCATGCTGAAACAAAAATGCCAAGAAAATGGCTAAAGTGCTGCTGAAGTAAAGCCATGGGAATCGACTCCAGAGAGCACGACTGTTGAACAGATTACCTTAGTGAGATTAGGCCAGATCAAACAGGATAGAAAGCAACTGAGCTGCCTGTTGTACCTCACACCACAGGGGAGAGCAGACTCGTGCTGTTACACACAGACATACTGCTGACCAACTGAATACGTGCAGAGGCAACTTAGAATACAGATGTGGAGTAGCTCAGCAAAACGTTTCCAAAACGTGTTTGTAGGAGTTAACACATATTCACATTGTACATATAGACAGAGAGTGAAAGAGAGAGGAGAAAATATATAACAAGAAGGGGAAGAGATAAAGACATGAGGCAAACTAGATTCAAACAAGAAAACACACACACACACACACTGCAGATGAATTGAGCTATTGAGACAGAGGATATAATTCTGAGAGACAGTTTATTACTACCCAGAGGAAAAATATAATATATGATTCAGACTGACATCATGGAGACTGTGTTCCTGTATTTATCACATGCCTTCCCCTGTTCAATAAATAAATAAAATAAGAATCTATTCTCATCACGAGGCCAGAGCTTGTAAATAGCACTGTCAAAACCATTTATATGTGTGAGATTGATGCCGAATTCTGCAAGATGACACCAAAACATTTACAAAACACTCTCTCAGACCACTCAAGTAACAGTGTGATAATTCTCTCACATATAATCATTTGAAGTTTGATATTCTGTCCGTGAGTGTGTGTGTGTGTGTGTGTGTGTGTGTGTGAGTGTTTTATTTGATGCATGACACAAGCAGCGCTTAACGTTAAGCCATGCGATCAGGCCTTAGCTCGTTAAAGCAGTCACATGGAGGACAACTGTAAGCAGCTGTGCAAAGTGTTGTACAAACACACACATATACAATGCTCAAAAAATGTCCTCAATTTGGAATATTTCCCTTATCTTTCTATCATTCCAAAGACATCACAAGGGTAGGAATACAAGAACACACACACATGCAGGAACACTAGACCCTTAGGCCATCGGAGACTTCTTAGAGAATGTGTTTGGAAAAAACAAACGGATCTTTTCTCTACTCTACATGCTTCAGTAAATGACCCTTATTACTTCTCTCCTGAAGTGTCCGCATCAAAGAACAGGTCTGTGAAAGGAGTTAGGCCAGCTGGGAAACTAATAAAAACTCAGCAGTCAGACTAAACGGACAACATGGTCAACAAGGCACAGTGCTGCTGTCTATAACAGTGAAATGTCTTCATAAATAAAGTATTTTTTTCACCTTGGAAACATTATTTAACAAAGCAAACTCACCACAAGAAGAAAAGACCACAAAAAGTGCTCAAAAAAGTCAGTGACAACCAGGCAAACGCCATCTGCTGTGGAATATTGTGTGACACAATCGAAAGCTCCAGAACAGCAAGTATTTTTCAAGTTATTTATGTTAACAGATGTCTTTGTGACACCAGTGGGGTGCAAACAAGTTGTGTTTCAGTACATTTTTAAATTCAAGTCAAATTTGTGTCATCCTCATTCAGACTGTCTGACTGTGTGAGCAACATAATTAATAGATTTAACATATGAACATCAGAATATAAAACCCTATTACCTTAATAGTCTTTCTGTCTCTATTGACAAAATTCAACAGTAAACTTAGACTCTAAAAGCACCAAATGATACTATAAGAAAGGATAGGAATGAGGTTTTAAATTAAAATAACTGACGTACATGACGTAAATAAAGCCAACTTCTAAAGTAAAAATTAAAGTTTTGAGTAAAAAAGGTAACCATACTGTGCACTTGGATTAAAAAAATGAAATATATATTAAAAAAAACGTTACTCAGTCATGAACTACTGTTCATTCACAAATGAAATGTTTATTGTATGCTTTTAGAATTCAGTTCTATGCTTCAGCCTCTTCAACCCAGAATGGATTAGATTTCTACATATCTCTGAAGTTTGGATTTGATTCTGTAAGGATCAATACCACCAATGGGACTAAATGGTACCTAGAAGACATGGAGCATGATTTATTTTAGTTTACAATAACAAATAAATTTACAAAGTGCTGCACAGAAGCAGAAAACTTGAAAAAAACTGATATTATTGTGTAATCAGCCACAGTGATTTCATAAGATAGAGAGGCCAATCTGAAAAGTGAGGCTAATTTCCACCAACACAGTAAAAATTAATAAATATCAGTGAAGGTCCTGAATGTCTTCTTGACAGTCAGCCTCTCAGACACACACTGGTATCAGTAAAAACTTCTCTCAACGTGTAATGTCATAACAGAGACTGCTGCCATGGATGCACCCTCTACCCACTACAACCGACTCTAAAAAGATCTAACTCTAGAGGTATCTGCCCCACTTTCTATTAATAGTGCAGTGACCAGAGGTACATGTGAGCATGCACATGGGGTCCCTGGGTGTAGGCACAGCTGCACAGACATACACAGACACACACACACCCCAACATGAAGACATATAAACATGTCCTGCTACTGCAAGAGCAACAGCATGAGCATTGAGAGCTCATTTGTAGTGTACTCGGTCAGACTCAGTAATCAGTTAGCTTATGAAACAGACTGCTGTGAGGTCAGCAGGTTATTTATATGACTCAGGCTCTGTGTGTTCATTGGTTATCATAGTATCTTAAAACTTAGTAACATACAAAGACTTAGACTGCTATCAGACTGCCATTTTTACTTCAATAAAGATAGCAATGGCTACAAAGAGAGAGTGAAAATGCAACAAACTCTTCTTGCCCAGCAGGTTTATTGAATCTGCTGTCAACGCAGAACTTGGTGTGTAAAGTGTTCCCACCTGTAGCATGAGCTCGCAGTCATCCCGGCCGACAAAGATCATTTCCCGGGGGAGTCGGTGGCGAGTCCCCCCGCTGCTCACCAGGAACCAGGAGGTCACACTCATCTCTGCAACCTGCTGCTGCCTCTGGTACACACCTATTGGGACAAAAGCAAATAAGCAGTAGTTCAGATAATCTGTAGTACAATAAACAGAGTTGTCATTTAGCTGCAGTGGATCCAACAGCTGTAAAACTGCTCTAGAAGCATGAAATATTTAAATGGTATTGCTACAATGGCACATTTGTTCTCAAATCAATATATAAAGATCCATATAATAGCCATTCTTCAAATACAACACCTGCTGGAACAGTTCTCTTAGTATATCATCTAAACAAACTCACATCTACAGAAATTCTGAAACAGTTCAGGATATTATAGAAATAGTATATAAAATACTGCAGGAACAATTTTGTTGAACCAATAAAGTCCAATTAGTGCTCTTTAAAAAACAGACTGTCACAAAGAGGGATTACAATATGAAGGCGATTCTCTCTTCTGAAACACTCAAAAGAAAATAATTGATTTTGTTGCTGCATATTGTGAGGTTAAAGGAGACTAACACATTCCATCGTTCCTTTATCAGAGTGCAACAAAGTCAATGAAATAATAGTATTTTTAGAAGAGAGAACATTTTAATATAACCAAACATAGTCCTAAGGTTTGAAGACCATTTTCTTTGCCTTATTTTAGTCATAAGACAATACAAATGTAAGCAAGTTGTTTTAAATATTGGGGAAAAAAGTAATAAGTTCAATTACACACCTTGGGTCCAGGTAGCTCACTGCTGATAGACTGCCGACAACACAACACAGCTAGGCCATCCTAAGACAGGAGAAGGAAGGAAAAGCTTTTTTTCATTTATACTCATAGAAGCAGGCAAACACATACAATTAGTTTCTTTGCATCATGATATAAATAGCCGAGATGTATGAAAGAACATATGAAGCAATGAAAGAAGTATAAACATAGGTAGAGATACACTGAATCGAAACACTTCATCTTGCTTCATTTTGTTTTGCTGGTAGGGGGAATGAGGTTGAGTGGGCGGTGCATCCTCTCTTTCTCTCTGCCTGCCCTGATCATTGCCAGATGTTAAAGGAGGAAGTGATGTAGGAATGTTGGCTGTCCTCCCCAGCAGGACATTTATTTTCCCTCCAGCCTACCTCCTCCCCTCACTCCCCTTCAAATGAGCTGGAAAGGAGGTCAAAGCCAACCACTCTAACTTTCTAACTGCCCAGGCCTGGAAGAACAGCATTAGGCAGAAGTAACTGACGGGAATGTTATCTGTATGGCTGCTTTCTAACTGACGCTGAACGGAAGTTTGGTTTGATGGTTGGTGGGATTGATGCTGTCTGACTAAGCAACTGGCTGTAAAATTTAGCAGCCAAAAGTAGGCTACCTTTTCATAATTGAATTTTTCACACTGTCACTGAGTGGAGCCTCTCAGAGTGAAGTGGAGAATCTGTTGCCTCTGTTATTAAACACATTTTAAAAGATTGCTGCATGTGGTTACACCTTCATGTTTAAGTATATACCGAGGTTTAGACAATTTTAATACTTTTTATAATTATTTATTTCAAAATTAAACAGGTTTCAAAGCTTTTCATGGTAATTTAAAGAGGCACTAAAATAACAGGCGTTGTCGTGTGTAGAAAGTGCCAAGAAAAGCCCATCAGAGAGGGAATTAAAGATTATTGAGCTAAGCTCTTGCTCACTTGACCCCATAAGTACTTGGTATACCAACTCAATAATCCCCTGGGTAAAGTTTTAATCAACTGCACACCTCTGACAGTTCCTTGCACGACGCTGTTGGGAATGTGACTGTACCAAAGCAACAGCTGTCTCTGATGCAAAGGGGATCAGCTTTCCATCACAGTAACAGCCCAGAATATCTGAATATTTTATATGATATGTGAAACATTTAATGAGGAAATTTTAGACAGTTGCAAAGCACTGTGATATGAGTAATCTGCTGCAACACGCTGTATTAGTTAAGTGTTTTTAGCATCTTTTTATGTCAGTTTTGCCTTTATGGTGTTGTTAGTGAAGAGCGACAGGAAATATGTGGACTAAGAGAGAAGGGAGGGTCTGCAACAAACGGCATTGACAAAACTGGCCAAAATTGACCAGACTTATGTAAATACTGTGCATTCTCATAAGAAATTATCCATAGAACAAGTACAAAAATAATGCTTTATTATATTAAATCCCCCTCAACAATAATCATAATAACCTAAAACTCACACTAACCTTAACTGAATTAAAATGTCTGCATCCATCCCCAAATAAATTATATTTTTAGAACTAAATTTGGCTAAAGAAGGACTACAAATGGGAGACCAATGCAAGATTTGAATTCCTTAAATCTAATCAAACCGTCACTGGCCAGATTCCAACCCAGTATCTCATGCTTTTATGATGCATCCTCTGCTTGGTTAACATGTTACACTGCAGTCACATGGCCACTTTATGTGTCAAATATTATGGATATGAAACAGATATGGTTTTTGGATGCTACACTGAAACAACACACTATGCATACTTTATCAGAGAAAGCCTACAAAGAACAACAACAGCATTGCCATTACACTATAATTATGTGTGGTTTCCCCTCCCCACTATAACCAAAGTATCTGAAGGCTTGCCGTCTCAATAACCACTGCACACTCACTGCAGAATGCAAGGTTAACGAGAATGTGGTTGAGGAGCCTGAATACGATGCATACCAGCCTGTGTGGTGCCACTAAAAAACCTTCTTTCTATCACACATGAAAGACATGGCACAGCTGGAAGAATGCAGTGGTAGGTCTGACGAAGGAGAGACATAGCTGTCTGCTTTACATGTGCTCCTTACAGTCCTAATGTTAAACTGTCAGTTCATCCAAATCACAAAAAACATATTTTCTCACTTAACTCTAGTGTCCAGCCATTCAGACAGTTTAGGCCAGATTTTGAGATATCTATCTCAATACAATGGAGGTGAATGGAATTAAATTTGTGGAGCTCACAGCATTGAAAAAATATAATTAGAAAATTCAACCGCAAAAGAGTCCCTATAACTCAGGATAATCCAGAAAAAACATTGAACTCAAACAACTAGAACTAAAACAATTAGCCGATTAATCGACAGAAAATTAATAAGCAATTATTTTGGTACCGATAATTTTGTTTCAGCCATATTTCAAGAAACAATGCCAAATATTCTCTGGTACTAGCTTCTCGCATATGAGGATTTGCTGCTTTTCTTTGCCGCATATAATAGTAAATTGAATATGTATATTTGGGTTTTGTACTGTTGGTCAGAAATAACAAGCAATTTGAAAATGTCAAAGCATTTTTCACTATTGTTTGACATTTTATATATAAAAAAGAAGAAAATAATCAGCAGATTAATCAAAAATGAAAGTAATCATTACTATTTGCAAAAGTAATTTCAATAAAAACAGTTCAGGAAAATATGAGAAAGTATGTTTGACTTTTTTTTTGTAATTTAGGTGTACCGATCATTCCAACCATTTTGCTCTGTCTCACTGTGATTCACCAAACATTGTTTGCTCCTTTTTACAACTTACAATGACAGACCTACAGCAATAAACAGCACATGTTATCATCTGAAATACAATGTAGGAAGAGACGCAAAAATGTTTGCAATACACAATTTCAATGTTTAAATACTGGCAATAACAAAGTGTTAAAACTTGTGGTTCTGTCTCATCTACATTCCACTCTTTCAGCAACTCAAACTCTTGTTGGGCCCAATAAGGAGGAATAGTGACCTCATAGTTTTGGCAGGAATTCCCCAACCCCCAGACCTGCACTTATACTATTTCCCACATACTCACACACACTCACGCTCTCACATTCAGAATTAAGGAGTGAAAGGGCAGGATTATTCCAAAATGACTGTGAATTCTTTGTATGGAGGAGATGGCAGTGAAGAGACAGGAAGCGTGCACAACACTTCCTGTGGTGGACAGAGCTCACTCATCTTTGAGTCCACAGTAAATGTGCATCTGATGTTGATTTTGATGACAGAGAATGAAAAACTATGTGTCATCTACGGCTGCTAATGCTAAATCACAGCTCAAAGGAATTGAATCACATTGTCATGAGGAAAATCATCTTAAACACTAACAAAGAGGCAGATTTGAAGCAAATCAGTATGAGCACTGCTATTATTATTCATTATATATTAAGATGTTCGGACATTTAAAATTAGCAGGGTGATTATAAAGCAGTGCTAGATAATCAGATTTATTGGCTGTGACTAATCGCTCTTACAGCTATGTTTCTGTTCTCCAGAAAAACCTTATATAAGCAGTCTTCTGTCTGTCTAACAATTCAAATCTCTTTCCTCCAATCCAAACTAGCCAATCACAGACACTGGCTGAAAGGGGACAGGAAGTGATGTCAATGAGCGCCAGTTAATTTACTGTCCTAACCTAATATGTTTCTTTGCTGCAACACATGGCTGCTGCACTCCACATCTGGCTCCAGTGTGCATCCCAGGATGATGCAACAGCTGAGTAACCATCAGCACTACTCATCTGCTCTATCTGTCTAACCTCCCAGACCGTCACATCACCACCGCCACCCTGATAGTTGACTCAGACCACATCACACACACATTGACAGCTGCTGTGTGTAGCCTCCACACGCAGATTTACACAAACACACAAATGCTAAGCAAACCAAAGTGAGAAAGACAGGGGGAGAGAAAGAACCAGGAAGAAAGAGACAGACAGGCACAGAGAGACAACTCATACTCGTGTCACACACATTTCCACATGGTCTTATGGTGAGAGCCAAACTTAGCCCTTGTAAGGGTGTGGTTGTCTGCCTACATTGTAAAAATGTAGCTTAATCTTCTACATTAAAACTTACCAGCAGCTAGTGGATGCTAGCTCTACAAAACTCATAAAGCAAAAACCATGTTTGGCTAGGAGACATGACACCCTATGTTCAGTGCTTCTAAGGGAAGTACTAATGACAAAAGTAACATATTGTCACATGTCATATTTTGCTACTCACTGATAAATAGCGATTCAATTGAAAAGCTTTTAGGCATTTGTTGCTCTGAACCGTCATGTCTGGTTGGTCTTTTCCAGGAGAAATCCTCTGGCAGGCAGGAGGTGATGCATTTTATGTTTGTTCTGATATAAACAGCACTCAGGAGTTACAGTAGCTTGAGCAGTGCTAGCCCACTTGGCTGAACATACAAAGAAATGAGCAGTAACTGTATTAAATTGAACTCTACCAACAAGAAACTCTGCGGAGAATATCATGATACATGGCACTCTGACTCATTACAAAGTGATGTCTTGGAACTGTAGCGCAAAAATACCACAGCAAAGATGACTTAGTACCAAAGATGTAGCCAAAAGGAAAAAAAAAGACTCTTAAAGAAGATTAACACTTTATGTAAACCCTGAAAATCAGCCATTCATATTGTAATCAATAATGTAGCTTTGCAACAATAGAGAAAAAAGTAATACCAATAAAATGAAAGTACATTAAATGACAAGACCAATAGAAAGGCAGCAGCCTATTTCCTTGAAAATGCTGATGTAAGGTCAGTAAGTCAATACATAATAGACAAGGGAGACTGAATCGGTCTTGAAACCCTAGAGATGTTTTGGGAGCAGGGAAGCCTTTGGACCCTGAGGGGTGTAAAGAACAAACCGGGCAACAGATTCGAGACGAGACAGCCAAGCAACCTCAAACAAACGGACAGACAAAAGGCTTTTCTAGTCCCCAATGGCCTAGTGTAGATTCACAAACATGAAAGTGTGCAGTAGAGGAAGTATACAATCTATTGTTCCTCTCTAAACAGACAATAAGAGAGACTGGGCTCAGTTATATGAGCTAGGCTATAAGTTGTTGCTCTTTGGGTAGTGAAATTATATTTTTATTCAATTTATAAATCTCACTTAGCTGTGAGCATTATGGTTTCATGGAGTTCACAGGTTATGTTGTGTTTCACTAACATACTCCAACACACTACTGTAATGATACATGTCACACTTGGATGTAACTTACTGTATTAGTAATATGTGTGAGGAATGAGAATATCCATGTTAAAGCTACAACACTGAACTCCAGTTAAATAACACAGGATATATGAAATGTTGTAAAATTAATGGTGCACAGAAGACCATGCTATGTCTGCTCCAGGGATATCAGTCTTTAAAGGTTTGACTCCATTTGACATTTGAATCAAGTTGGCCTACTTTACCTCTCCTCATAAATGAAGAATAGCCGGCAAAGGGGAAACACTCACTTGCCATATTCTGTTTAAGGGAACTCCTTTGTCTTAGAAAGAACCTTGTCTAAACATTTTCCTTGTCAAGTCGCTCAAACCTTATTTCAACATAGTAATTTGTCAGAGAAAACCTAAAAAAACTACAACTGGAGGCTGAAATCCATGATAAGCCTGTCTGTACTGTGGGTTTGTTATTGTGAGGGCTCATTAAGTGACCTGAGGCTGAATGTAGCCAAGGATGCTCCTCCAGCTTCCAAACACTGCATGGATAGGTGGAGCCAAATGAGAATGGAAGAACATTTTGACACACGTAAAACACAAACAAACATACATGGATACAAAGTGATCAATTGCATCATTTGCCATTTTTTCTCCTGTTCAATGACATGTACATATGCAACAACAACAACATGGTCATTAAGACAGCTTAACATTTGGCTAAAGTGGGTCATGCGTAAATCTGGATCATGCAAACATTTAACAAAGAAAAAATAATTCATGCTATTGAACGATACATTTTCAATAGTTTATCATTTATGCAGCCAGATAAAGACTATACACCAACACTAATCTCTTACGACAGGACCGTAGCACCATGCAGGGAGATAATAAATCATTATGGTGTCAGTATAGCACCTCAAATCTGCAGAAACTTGAGTGTGCATGTGTATGTATGGCTCTATTGCGTTAATGTGGCTTATACATGCAGCATGTGGGTGAAAAAAACGGTCCCATTCAGCAGTGAAGACCATATGGTGCAGAAAAGCAGCCACGTGCATCACATGGGCGAGAAGAACAAACAAGCAAACACCTCGATTTGGAAATCTACACTTCATAGATGTTGAGAACTGTACTGTAGTAAAAAACATATCCAGCCCTTCGGCACTATCTGAGAAAGAGAGAAAGGAGGAAACCAGCACTCTGAACAAGCTCCCATACTGATAAAGAGATAATAAAAAATAGATAATTAATAATCCAAGAGAATTAATGAAGCACATGCCCTGCAGCACAGTCTTTTTCAGTGCATGTGATTCATTCTCCGAAGCGGGTGCATTTTGCAGTACATTTTTCAGAAAACATACTGAAATACATTCATTTCTGGAGGCAGATTTCTCAGCGGGGCATGAGAGCAGGAGAATACATGTAGTAAACTAATATGTAAATTTTAATAAACCATCAAAATTTTAGAGAAATAAATATTATATTAGAGCAGAGCTGAAACGATTAGTTTATTAATGCATAAGTTGACAACTATTTTAAGTAGCCTACTTTTTGAAGCAAAAACCAGATTTGCTACTTTTCTCTTTTCATTGTAAACTGGATATCTTTGGGTTTTGGACTGTTGGTCAGACAAAAAAAGCAATTTGAAGATGTCACCTTGGCCTTAAGGAAATCGTGATGGGCATTTTCCACTATTTTCTGGCATCATATGGACCAAATAATTAATCAAAAAAATAATCAGCAGTTAATGTATTATGAAAATAATTTAGTTGTAGCCGCCCTTTATTAGACCGCAGTTGTGCAGAAAGAAAAAATAGGCATTTTAGCTATTTTATTTGTCAAATCATGGTTATACCCTTAATACCCTTATATATATATATATATATATATATATAAGCAGTAATATTACATTACATTTTTGAGATACATAACAATATATCCAGTCAGTTATTATCAAGAGAACACTTTACAGTTATGTTTCTTTCTCTTGTTCGACTTTTATAAGTTCTCTTATAAAATCTTCAACTTAGATCTGTTCAATAATATCTGACATGATATTACATACTTTTATGTCAGTCTAATGGTGGGGAAACTCCATTCCTGCAAACAAAAAGGTAGTTGAACTGGGTTAATACATTTACCGTCTGCAATATTCTTGAATAAGACTGTCATATGAATAAATCCCTGTATTATGCACCTACAGAAGCCAAAGCACACAGTGTGTCAAGTATAGGTTTGCTCTGGTGATAGCTCTTATGGCCCTGCATGGCCCCTGCCACGCCGATTATGGCACCAACATTTACAGCAAGAGCCTCAGTAGCAGACAAAAATAGTGAACTCTCTTACACTGAAATCCACACGGGCACTTAGGAGGGGGAAAAAACTTTCAACGTTAGCATAACAGGACAATCAGAGGGAGCCTGGCAAAGGGAGAGAGGGGAATGGAAACCGCCCAAATACACGATCAATATCTGCAGTGGAAAGAAGCAAAAAATACCGGAAACTCAGAGGGGAGTACGTTACACCCCAAAACAGATGTGAAGGTCACTCTGTTTTATTTTTCATTTTGAGAAGGTAAAAAAATAAAGCCAGACATGCCCTTGATGTTCCATAACAAGGGAGAGGCTGATGATTATGTATTGCTTCAAGCTTTTTTCTTGTTTTCTGCTCTGTTTCTGCTGTCTCTCCCAATTTCTTACCACAGACTTTTCTATTCACCTCCCCTTGTTTCTTTCTGTGACTCTGCACACAAGCCAGAGCTTCACCAGGCAAAGCTATCTGATTCTCATAACCCTTTAAACATTCTGTTTTTACTATGGCAGATTACAGAAGTGAGATCCACAGCTATTTTTAGCCACAGACACCCTAGTACAAAATCACTTTAAAAACAACTTGGATGAATGGAATAGATTCAAAGATTTAGTTACAGACTAGATTGTTTTCAGTCACAAATAACCCTCCCTGACCAATGAAGTCAAATGAACTCACTTCCTAAACTTCCTACTATACACAATGGCCAAGGGCAGGCTGGACAACAAAGTCCTCAATCCCAACTATAGAGTAGAACAGAAAATAGGTTTATATTATTGAAGGAAATCCTTACTGTACATGTACACATTGCTCACTGGCCACCAGGTCATCTTAAGAATTATGATACTGAGCCTGAGACACCTTTTAAGTAATTCAGGACAGATGAGATAGCGAGTTGCAGAGGATAAAAAAAGCAGGATTTCAATTTATTTTGTCTGTTCAATGTTAATAGTCAATGTATGACAGTGTCAAGCATTACCAAAATGACCAATCAGCACTGACAACTTAGTGACTTTAGGAAAATGTTGTTGAGGTTTTCAGCTTTTTCAGAAGAAAACAGAACAACACAAGAAAACTTCAAAAAAATATAAAAATAGAGTGTACTATTTCTATTAATTCACGTGGTTGCTTGTGTTATCATCTGCACTGTAACTGTGTAAATGGACACGTATATGGAGGTAGGCTGGGCTGTAGTCTAGCTAGGACATTGCTGCTGCTTCTTCTCCGAGAGTGCAGAAACCGTCCTGTGACACTGACACAGTTTTTAAAAATGCAACCGCCTGCAGAGCCAACCAGAGAGGACAGGATGGAGACGGAAAAAGGCAAAGTGAAAGAAAGAAAGGAAAGGAAAGGAGCAAAGCCGGACTGGATGATATTATCTGCACATTCTATGGCTCAAACCCAAAACATTTGAATTATTACAGATGAGGGAGGAGGAGGAGGAGACTAACAAGACTCACTGATGTGCAGCCTATAGCTCTCCAGCTTTCCAAGAACACATCAGTCCAACTATGTTATAAACCCCAACCTGGAGTCGTCACTGACACATTTAATGCCATTAGATGCAATAAAGGTAAATGATGAAAGGCTGCTGCTGCTGAATAGAAGCCTCTGTTTCAAATATTTTGAACAGTTGTGTAACTTTGGTATTTGCCATGCATCTGCTTCTAGCATTTGGACTAAATTCATCATTCATTCAAAACAGGCTGCTACCTGCTAATTAGACAATAACTACACAATTTGAAATTTTGCATAGATTTGTTTGTAAGACCCATGCAAATAACAATATCTTAAAGGTCTTTGTCAGTGTATGGTGAGACATATCAGTATTAAAGATACTGTAATGTAGTTATAGCACATCTTTTTCCATTTCCCAGAGTTTTACATCTTATGTGATGATGACAGCAAAAATCAAACTCAACACAAAGAGAGCGGATGCATGTAGGCCAGCTACATCTGCCCCACGAAAACAAAGCCTCCACTCAGAAGAAGAGGAGGGGGTCCGACATCGGGAAACACTCTGCAGCAACATTACACAGTGAAATACATACTCTATATAATTTACCCTTCAGTCAATAAAAATAGACTCAACGAGGACCACGAGGGTAGTAATGTTTCCAATGAGATAAACACAAAGCATCCATTGTGACCGACCTTCATTGATGTGCATCCTGTCTCGATAGCCTCCGTGTGGTTACAGAAGGATGCAACTAACAGAAAAAAGAGGCCAATAACAAATAACAGCATAATAGAGGGCAAATGTATATGGCCGGTGTTTTTACAGAAGCAGCAAAGTGGCGAGGCTGTGTCGCTTTACAAAGGCGGAGCAGGACAGGCTGGTCATGCTGCTGCTGCCGACAACAGTAGCCATCCAGTTAGCCAACGGAGAGTCAGACCAGTTTGCTTAGCCGTTATAAGCACAACATGGTAAATTCACTGTGCTTGTTTATTTTATACATCAATTTGAATCCAGGTTTTATGGTTTTAATGTGAGAAGCTCCAAAGTCTGCCGTGTCACCTCGGAGAATTTTGTATCAACATTAAAATCCCACATTGACATCAATAGATGGGCAGCAGAAAAGCGACTCTTTCCATTTTTTCTCTGCCGCAAACTTCACGTGAGTCTAACGGTCGACCACCTAGCTAAAAACCCACTGTTAGGTACGCTGTATATTCTACTGTTGGCTAAATAAAAGTGAAATATACTCCTCACTTACCCTTTTCCTTTCTGGTGTGTGTTGCTGTTGAAGGTCTGTGTGTGGAGCCCAGCCCTGCAGTTGCTGCAGTTCAGTCTGGCTCTGCGCGTCGGCCTTCTCTCCCTCCGTTGCTCAGCAATAAGCTGCTCCCTGCGCACTAGCTGCGAGCGGACCAACATCCTGAAAGAAGCGTCAAAGCGGCGGACATATAAATCACGACTTCCGGTCACAACTTTCAGAATAAAATCAGAGCGAACACGATGGAGGGATTTGTGACCGACTATGTCCCTAGGCCATGAGGTGACAGTGTGTATCTAGGCGACCATATGCACAATTAATCATGTGACCACAGATTTAGGGAAAATGTAGTTCAACTTCCTTAAATCTGTGGGGAGAGATGAGCAGCTGAAAACAGTGATATGAAAGTCAGCACAAAACAATATGATTTTGATGTTTTTAATGCGTTTTATTTATTAAACATAATGATTACTTATGTATTATCTATTTTATTTAGTTTCTTGTATAGACCTATTTATAGGAGAGTTGATAATTATCAACTTAATTATAAAAACATAGACCATATTAGTAATGAAACAATTAATTTAAAAATAGTTACAAAACTTTAACCTGATGTTCGTAATGAAGATGAAAATAATAAGACAGTTAGGCTTATACTAACTGTCACCTCTTCTCAAAATGTAATCATAATGAAGATGTACGTACGTCTTAATTATTGTATCTAAATAACAGTTGATACATTTTAGGCTTTCTAATGTGGACCATGTTTGTGTGCCATGAGCACTTATCATATACACATATAAACAAAAGTGTTTATACAGCTTCTGCAACTGGGTGCAGATTTTTTTTTTTATGTTTATATTTCTTTGAAAATATGTCATACTGCTACTATGATTTAAAATCAATACATTTATTTTTTGCCATAAAAACACAAAATGCAAAAACGTGTTAATGTTACCATGCCCTGTATGCCTGTTAAATTGTCTGGCTTAGAAGAAAATATTTTGTAAATGTATCTTTAGTAAAAGCACATTGCTATCACCCAAAATGTCCTTTTCACAATAAACTTGGAATTGTTTTTTGTTTTTTTTATCAGTTGTTTGTTAAGTTTGATTTCTTAATCGGGAAATCTGTAGTATGTGCAAATCAAGAAAATAGGAAGGTGTGGATTTCCACTGAAGTAGGCTACAAGAACTGAAGCTAAACTTATGTATTCATATGGTTTTCAACTAACATGATCATGTTGATTAGATGCAGCTCCAAGGGTACTTCCTAATGTTATGATAAATTGTACAGGATGAAATATGACCCACAGAAACATACAGCTTACGGCAGTGGAGTTGCAAAGAAAATGCTCTACAGATGGCAAAGTAGCTGACATCACTGTGCACAGACTGGATCAGAGGATTAGATATGTGTCTCATCTCGTTTTAATTTTCAAAAATCTACCTTTTTATTTTGAAAGCAGGTATCGTAATTTCCGGAGTTTGGGGTTTTGTCTCTCGCTTGACACAGTTCATCCTCAGCAGCGCCTGCGTCTACACTTCCAGCCACGGATGCTTCCAACTCGACCAGAAGCCCATGTCAGCAGGACCTTGTGGGCGGGTTTCCTGGACTCACTGGTCACGTTTCAGGATCTTTTGTTACCGTACCATCAGCTGGGCTGCGCAGCTCTACGCTGAAAATGAAGGCAGTGGCTGCTGCAAGATGCGCAGCTCAAATGAATGAGGATTCCCGGGAACCAAACAACTAAAGAAACGGTTAAATTAAATGAGGATGTTGCAATACAAGGACAGAACAGCGTTAAAGTTACTAGGCTAATTTTGATGGATCAAACGTGCATCACTTGAGATTTTAACAACTTAATGATAATATACTGTCGTAGTAAATACAAGCTTATTAAAACCTACTTACATCTGAAAAGAGACGGTAAATTAGTACATTTGGAGGTTACTGAAATGTTTTGTTTGTATCTATCTTTTAGATGTATATTTCCACAAAAAATAATAGCCTAAAACATAAGATATTTTTTACCATATAAAAAAAATTCAAATTGAAAACGGTGCACCCCTGTTGTTTGTCTGGCACAATGACGCTCCCTCCCTGTCGACGTGAAGCCCTCGGTTTAAAACGTTGAATGTGCCGGCTAGCAAGGCGGAGCGTTTGTTTGATATTTATTTTCGAATTGTACACCTGACCTCGTGAAATTTTATAACATTTTGTGATTTAGCTATCGTAGGCTACTTCACCACATCTGGCTTTTAATTCAGTATTCTCCTTTTTTTAAGGCTGTTTTAAAGTTGGTTGTGTCCTTATTGGAAGTTTTAAGATTCCAAATTTTAGATCATGGGTAACATGTAACCTGCTTCTTCATTTGTGTCACATGTTTTACTTTCCTAAAGTGTATAATAATTTGTATAAAATATCTTTTTAATGTAATTACTTGTGTATTTACTCGAAAATGTCGTTATTGCGGCAGGTGGCATGACGCAAATCGAACCGCCCCGTCCGTTGGAGGGGCGTTAGAAGTTGGAGCAGGAATGTGCTGCTCTTGCTGTTGCTGGCGAATGGATGGACAACATGGACGACCCGCGGGATGTTCAAACTTCCAAGCGCAACGGGAGCTCCAGGTCGATATTGTCGGTTGGTTCCGCGGTGGCCATGGAGATTAAACGGAAGAAAATACGGCAGAGTGCCTTATTCCTGCAAACAGAGGTAACGTCAAGGGATACAGAGTGTTCTTGTGTGTTTTGCCGTCAACGCTAAATCATAATGACAGTTCAGTTGACACTGGATTGGGGTCCAAAGTGCAACGATACTAACTTAAACAAGCGAATGTAAAGTTGCGGTTCTTTTTCATTTACACAGCTTCAGTAACAACTAGCTTATTCAGTAGGCTGTGCTCAAACAACTTGCAAATAATGGCTTGAAGTTTCTAACGTCTATCTCAACATTCACACACACCAACACCCATTGTCTTTCACTTCCCTATGACAAAGCTAGTTGGGCCAGTTAACGTTATCCAATACGGTAGTTGGCCCTTAATTCAGTTCCCTGAAACCAGAGCCGCATTCTCTGCATTGTTGAATGTTGCTAAGCATGTGCAGAAATAATGCTTTCCTCTTTGCCCTAACACCGCCCAAACTAATGTCATTACAGACCAAAAGCATGAAACGATGCCCAAGTCTTCTGAATGACACTCTGCAGATAGTAGAGGACATGAATTTGTTGTACATACGACAGATTTCTAAGAAGCTACAGGTGGATATTTTAGTTTTTAATATGGAGCATGATGGTGTTTGAATCCCTAAAACAACTGTGCATGTACCTTTTGAACTTTACTTGACAATTTCTAACCCACCAAGACTATATTTCCATACCAAATTGAAAAGGTATTTTGAATTTAGTATAAGATGTTTTCAGACCAGATTATATCAGACATCATCATACTCCATTTTAGCTGGAACTAATAATAAAAATTAATTTGTTCTTCGCAGCATGCCATCCATACATTTCCATACTGCGTCTTCACCATCCAAATTACATATGAACTACATAAAGTCATGTACTCACTGTTTTTGTGATCCCATCTAGCATATAGAATATATTGGTCATTATTTCGCATCATTTCACCTCACACTCTGCCACAAAACGTTGCTCTGGAGTGATGAAAAGAAGTTGGCTTCACTGCCACAAGTCTGACATGTTTAACCATCAGTGTATCATTGTCAGATTAATTGTGGTGGAAACTACAAGTGGCGCTAGAAGATCACATTTCCCGAGAGCCTTGTAATATTTGGTTGTCTTATGACTGTTCGTGCTAGAAAGACTGTGCCTTTTTGTTTTGTGCTGCAAATCAAATGTTCTGTCTTTGCCAAAATACAACTCAGATTCATAGGCACACAAGGTTAAGTGCACTGTAGAAGCTGGAAGAGGTTGGGGGTTGTCTTAAAAGTGTTCTTGTTTGTGTGTATGAAATGTATGTGCATTACTTGTTGACTTGACGGTGCTGGGATTTTTGTTCTTGCCAAAAACAACATTCAAGGGCAACTTCACTCTTACTCCACTTTAGCAAAATCAACATGTTTGCACTCATTATGTCTCTGCTCTCATTATATCATATTGTTTGACAGACTAACACAGTTCAAAACATCATTGTAAGCTGCTTGTCTGTGTTTTGACAAGGATTCGTTTGGTCGTTTTGAACTGTCTCCTTTGTATGTTCTGTCCAAGAAGAACACTAATATGCAAGAAAAGCTTGACTTTGAGATGCGAATGCGGGAGGGTGCCTACAAGCTGCTGCTCGCCTGCAGTAAGAGAGAACAGATTCTTAATGCCTCCAAGAACCTGCTGACCTGCAACGCCAGGATCAAGTCTTATCTCGCACAGCTGCAAAAGAAGAAATGGGAGCAGGACATGATGGGAGCAGCCAGGAGGTGAGGAACTGGGTGCTTTGTAATATATTATAAATCTCAACTTCAATGAAGAAATTAAGTCTGGGGAAAAAAGTGAAAAAATAAAAATGAAGCAATGACTTAAGACAGGACTGAGTGGGTTTTGGAGAGAGGGTGTTGAATTTGGAGTGCTGTTTTGTTGCAGTGAAGTCCTTGTCCTGGTACACAGATTGTGATCAACTGTAATTGTAAAATGTAAATTTTATTTCAGACTTTCAGATCCAGTTTCAGATGATCGTGTGCCCTGTAGTGGGACAATTGCAATGTCTGGTAAGATTGCGCCCTGTTTGTCCAGAATGATTCAGACACCCACTCTTAAAATATTATATATAGCACAAAATTAAGTAAAATTGTAATAGTTTTTAAAGCAATTTATTTTCACAAAATGGTTATAGAGCATTTTAGAGATGGACTCTTAAGAGTGTTGCTTCGTTTATTAACTTTTCTTCTCTCTGCTGATGTAGATCTGCGCTTTCCTTTGATGTGGAGAGATTCAGACCACTTCAACAACAGAGGGAGTAAGTTTGTCCTTGTTTTGCTAACATTCAATATTCATGCTCATGTTATTTTGTGGATACTTGCTGTACTAACACATACTGTACATCCCTTGTGTTTATTAGGCTCTCGTCGAGTGGCGGTGTTCTGTCTGATGCAGATTGGCTCAGAGGTGTTTGACACACAGATGGTGGTGGTAGACAGATCAGTCACTGACATCTGCTTTGAAGGAGTCACCATCTTGTAAGTATTCATTGTACATGTCCAATATGCAGTGTAATACACTTAGAACAGCTGCACTTACTTTTGAGCTGTACAGTGGTGAAGAAAATGTCTGTATTGTGGAGTTACATTAAGAATATTTTGCTGATTAATTAGTAATGAATAGCAGAATGTGTATTTGAAATTTTCTTCTACAAACACTGACACATCTATTGTTGGGATGTTACTGGTCACAATTCTGTGTAATATAATGTATTATTTATGAATCTTTAGTGTTTTGTTTCCAGTTGTTTTTTAATCTTAATCTAACATGGTTTATATCTCTTTAATTGAAATTTCTCTGTCCTCCCTCATAGTAAAGAAGCAGTTCCTCAGTTTGAGCTGAAGGTGGAGCTGTGGAGCTGTTCCCTGGAAGAAGAGCTCACATTAGTAAACACGCCAAAGAAACTGGCCAAGAAGCTCCGCAACTCTTTTGGAAAGACCGCTGGGAAGAAGCTCTGCCCTCTGCTGGACACACCAGACCCTGACACCTTCCTGCAGTACAACCCCATACCCTGGTATGTATTGTGTTATCCCATAAAACCCTTTACAGACTCTTGGCTCTCTAGTTAAGATTTTTGCCATTAGGAACTAATTCGATTATGGCTTCTTACTTAAACAAAGCGTGTAGCTGCAGGCTCAAACAACGGGTTTGTTAACAAATCATGCTGAGTGAGTCCTGAAATAAGGGTTAAACCAGTATTTGGGGTTATGAATACTGATGTGTTTAGTCTTCGGACATTAATAGATTTTTTGTGCCAATAAATATTATATATATATATTATAAAAAAGTGTACACTTTTAATGTTCCTGCCTGTATTTTATTTGTGTCTGAGAGGCACAGCATTTAGAGCATCAAATGAAACTCAACTGAACATCTGTAAGTGATACATACCACCTGTTCAGTGGGAAGGAGAAACATTGGGCTCATTAGGCCTTTGAACAAGGACATAATTTACAAAAAGCAAAATACTGTAGCGTATGTGCACATGTTGGGGTTAAAGGGTTAGAGGCTTTGTATATTAATCTTGATAGATATTATATCTATCTTTATTATTATTTACTTTTTGGGGTTAGAGTTGAGCATGAATCTTTTATGGTTAAGCCTGGGAAGTCAAGATATGAAAAAATGCCAATGCAATATACTTACAATACAATATACTGAAAGAATGATAACTGTGTGTATGTGTTTGTGTGTGTGTGTCTACCTGTACCAGTGGAGCTAAGTACAGCCTGCTGGCCTACACTACACTGTGTCTGCCCGAGGCTGAAGGCAGCTTTCAGTCTCACTCTCTCATTGTCCTCCAAGAAGGTAAGAAGCAAAGGCACAGAAATGTAATATCTGGGGATATAGAGGGATTACGCTTTTTAGCTCCTGATTTGATTCAGTGCTGTGGTAATAATACAATATTTTTACAAAAAATAAAGCTAAAATTAAACAAAATAACCTATGAGTATAAGTATTGCTTGGATTGCTTTTCTTCCTTTGAGTGAGTGATTAAATGGATAAGACAGTGGGAGCTCAGGCAGGTTTTTGTTATCCAGCTCTAATTTCAGGGGTAAACTTTTGGTATGATATTGCACCATGGTACATTAATGTTCGGGTCCACAGTGCACATTATGAGTTGTTATTGTTATGTGCTATATGAAGCTATGTGACTGGAACATACATCAGCTCTCTCGTGTGTGTTTGACGTGTAACACTACACCTTTTTTATAACTAAAAAGTTGTTTAATGTGGTTTTACCTTTTCACTCAAGATTGGAATGATTCTTAATGGATACCTTTCTCTTTACATAAAGCATAGTAGTTTATTAAGATTAAAATGAACTTATATAGATCTCTCTATTTTATTGTGTTTTATTGCCACTGCTGCTCTTCATCTGCACAGCTGAGTGGTCATCTTGGCTTCCGCTTTATGGCAACCTCTGCTGCCAGTTGGTGGCCCAGCCTGTCTGTATGACACAGAGCATGTTGACCGGCTACCTGAACCAGAAGGTGTGTTGACTGCTTTTATAATTAGCATTACCTGCATTGCTGGTTCCTGGGTAAAATGCTTCAACTCCTTTATTTGTTATTCTGATTATATTCAGCAAAGTGTGGAGGGGATGTACCACTGCTGCAGTCTGTACTGTGTGTTGAGTGCTGGCTTTTTGTCCTGTTACTTCACCCCGGAAGAAATTGACGCTAAAGTGCAGCCCACTCTCAACGTGCCCATCAACAAGGTAAGACAGAATCCAAACCTTCACATTCTACACCTTCATTTGCATTTCATGCTCAGTTGTTCTGTTGATTTAAAATTACTGGCACTTTCCTACAGGGGCAACATAATAAAACATACAGTACTGGAAGAAGTTACTCTGGTGTTTCTGTACTTTCTGTGTAAATGTATTTATTGGATAAATAAATGTAAGGACAAGAAAAGTAAAAATGTTAATGACACCAGAAATAGCTATAGTTATTACTGTCACAACTTTATTATCTCTGTTTTAATTGCGCTGTCTAGTTGGTGGAATTTGGAATTAAATATAAACATCACATTCATTATTATTTATTTAAATCTCAGTTCAGTTTTCTCTAACATTTGCAGAATAACCAAAATACAAAATTGCCACATTATTCACTGAGATCCTGCTGGCATCTTTGGCATTTTGCTGCTGAATTAATTTCTTTCTGCATCATCAGCGATGTACTTTTTAGTGCAATATCTCACATTGCTCTCTCATTTGTTTACCATGGAACTCATTTTCAGTTTATGATAAGTTATTTGTGTTGTTTCTGCAGGACACCCGGATCTGTGTGATGGAAAAGGAGTCAGCAGGCCAGAAGTCCAGGACTCTGTCCATCATCAATCCTTCACCAGAGGGATCTCACACCATCGTCTTCACCACCGAAACCAGCGAGGAGCTGGAGAACTGGCATGATGCCCTCCACCAACACCTCTATGATCAGAGTGAGTCTGTTTCTGTGTAAACATACAGCAGAAGGGTGTGTATGTATATATAAACTATAGATTACATACAGTACATGTGTGTACAGAGCAGGAACATGTTTGTTTGTTTCAGGTCTTGTGTGTATTTGAGAATATATAAAGAGAAGGTAGAGCGTGTCCGTCTGTTTGGGCAAGAAAAGTGGTAGCGATAGCGTAACCTTTTATCTGTGTCTCATGCCTCTCCTTGTTTACAACCAGGCCAGTGGCTGCACTGCTGCAACCAGCTAATGAAGATCGAGGTCACGTCACCACGGAAACCATCACTCTTCCTCACCAAGCAGGCTGATTCTGTTTACAATGACCTCAGTGAGTAGAGTGATTGTAACGAGTGGCTGAAGTGAGTTAGACGGAGGTTGATAATTCGCTGTTTGATGTCGACTATTTTACAGGATTTGTATTTGCATGTATCTGTTTATAGAACATATGATGCAAGTGGGACACGTCAGTGAAATAAATATGTTCTATTCATCACGCATAATAGTTTTGATTTCAGTGGTGATGACACATCACCATTTTACATGCAAATTAGAATATTGGAATGGGTGCTTATGTGAAATGTTATTATATTTTCTCTGTATTTCAATAATTTAAACATGGAAAAAAAAAAACATTAACATTTGCCTAATATATTTGACTTTATTCAATGTTTGTTTGAATGCAGGTATAAATTCACCTGGCAAGTCTGAGAGCATCACAGACATCATCCACAACAAGATAGAGGAGACAGATGGCCGTTTTCTTATTGGTCATGAAGAGGAGAAGGAAGCAGCCAATTGGTCTACCCTGTTTGATGGGTCCCATTCAATGGTAGTGCAGAAGAGTATTCTGTCCCAGAGCAAAACCTCCACCCCTTGTTCAAGCCCCAACCCCAACACCAGCTCTACATCCATCTACAACAAGAAACGTCGTGCCCCACCCCCTCCCTCTGACAGAGAGCCTTATGCTCCTCCCACCCGCCCTGCCAGACCTCCCCTCCCGGCTTCTCTTCATCATCATCCTCCTCCTCCCCCATACCAGGAGAAGGAGAACTCCAGCACTTGCACTTCACGCCCGACCACAAGGTCCAAAACTGGCAGACCGTCTCTGGATGCCAAATTCTCTGCCATCATCCAGCAGCTCCAGCGGAACAACGGTGGAGGAGCCGGAGCCCTCAGCCGGAAAAACGCTCCACTGGGCGTCCTCGATGTACAACCACACAGTCAGCCTCAGCCTCCCCTCCAGCAGCTGGAGTACCAGAGCCACCACACCCAGAACACTGACGCCACAGGCTTCCTCAGACCAAGTCACGGTCCTGGTCCTGTTCCTGCACCGAGGAGCAAACTGAGGAAGTCTTTCAGAGAGAGGATGAACCTTAAAGCATTGTGACCTTGATATATAGATTTAACCAACTAATCCAACTTTACCACTAATACAAATAACTATAACAGCAGTTAGAACTTTTTAACTGAGCTGGGTAACGTTGATAAAATCGGATATCACGATATATTTGACAATAGTAATAATAGCAATAATGTGACGCTATTTTGGGCATGACCGTTGGTGTTGGTCTTCAGCATTTAAAGGAATAGTTTGACACTTTGGGAAATGGGCTTGAATACCTTCCTGCTGAGAGAATGAAAGGGTCAATACCACTCATATTGGTACGCTAAATATGAAGCTGGAGCCTGGAGACGGTTAGCTTAGATTAGCATAAAGATTGTCCAAAGGTAACAAAATCTGCCTACCAGCACGTCTAAAGCTCACAATTTAACACATTATATATGTTTTTTTTTTACTCCAAAAACTGAAGTGTAAAAATGGCACATTGGTTGGTGGTTAAACACTATTTCTTGGTTGGGAGCAGTGACTCACTGGAGTGGTTTTGAAGGTTAGAGCTTTCCAGTGCACCTAAACCCCCTGTAAAACTGCAAGTAGTTGATTTTTATGTTTCGTTTTGTTGTACAGATTAAATAAACAATATTTAATGTGTTTCCTGCTGTGAGTTTTAGAGGTCCTGGTGGGCAGATTTTGTTACCTTTGGGCAGAGCCAGGCTAGCTGTTTCCCCTTGCTTTCAGTCTTTATGCTAAGCTAAGCTAACCATCTCCCAGCTCTGGCTTAATATTGAGCTGATAATAAAGCTCATATTTCCCAAAATGTCTATGTATTATTTTTTTACCTAAAGGATGGATGGGTGACGTGGTCTCTTAAAAGATCCTCACATTGTCCATGACAACCCAAATCCCAGTTGACACCTCATATCAGAGTATCAATATTGTATCGATACATCTCCAGATCCACTCTCCATTTATAAACTTTTTCATGTGCAGCTAACCCATAGATTAAATTGAAAGCTGTGTGTTAGCTTGAGCACCGCCATCATCAATCCCACTAAAATGGAAAAGCTTATTTCTCAGCTCTGCCACTGGATCATGGACTGAAGAAAGAGCCTTTGCAAAAGCACTCAAATTGGAATTGATCCATTGGCCGACTGTGGACGAGTCATTCCTCTTGGAACTATTGACTTATTCCACTTAGTGTGACAACTTTATGACCACTATAGCTGATTTTAAGGGAACAGATTTTAGGAGCAATTGCAAGCACTAATGTGACTTCTCCATTTCCCAGAGGTCTTAATAATGGAGTGACCTTGGTTTTCAGTGGCTACACAGTATATCACAGTATATACATAATTTAACACTGCAGCCCATAAAGGTTATGAACATAATTGAATGAATGAGTCTTTTGAGTGACTAAAATAATGAATGCCCTTGTGTTTGTGTTTTGAACATATCCAATACAGCCAACCATTAAATATTTCAACCACTTAACAATCACGTGTTGAAGAATGAATCATAATTACACAGAGGGTTGCAAACATTAGGTTTAGCTACTTTCTCTGAAATTGCCTGGCCAGATGTATGGTGAAAGCTACAATTCCATTTTTTTATCTCACCCACTAAATTCTGTTTAATCAAGAGCGGGAGATGTCGATTTGGGGGGAGGCGGATTACAGGAGGATTTAGTTTAAGCCTTGAAAGAACTAAGAATGGATTGTACAAAAGGGGATGCTGCTCAATATTAGCAGTGTGCTCAAAATGCTTTCTATGCTTGGTGTGTATTGCCACTACATTAGTCACTTTGATGTTGTACTGAATATACTTGGAAAAACAAGGGAAGGTTCAAGGACCAAACCTCACAGCATTAGTTTTACTGATGCTGATAGAACATTTACTTTCACTCCATTCAGAGCAAAACTAATGGACCAAATTTAGATTCATTGACTGTTTTAAAAATGTCTTCTGTATTTGCCTTTTCATTTGTTAATTACACATGACAGCAATACAATAAAGTTTTGTATTGTTCATGATTAAAATGTTCTGTGATTCCTTTTTATAGTGTAATACTGCCATGTCGTCTCAGTGTTAGTTTTTAGCGTATGAATTATTTAGACTTGTGGCACTGTGTATGTACTAGTAAGTAGGAATACATTAAACTTAGTCCTAGTGCAGAATAATTTGTGTATAGTGCAATGTAAAAAAAAATATAGTTATTTTTGTTTCTCAAAAGTGCAATTTTCTCCTCACTCTGTTCACTGTTGTCTTGGAAGCTAACTGGAATTTTTATTATTGCTGATCTGCAATAAAACGGCCTAGATTCTACCCTGGTGAGGCTGCTTTATTTTTGCTGAGCTTGGAAGTATCACTGAATATTTTTCATGGTAAAGGTTTACCAGGGGGTGGCAATAAAAGTCAAAGCATAGCTTTTATTGCAGCCCAACACACATCCCATAGAGATACAGTACATGCACGGGCACATTTCTCTACTGCAACAAATACTGGAGAGGCTTCTCTGGCTTTGAGCCCAGAAGTAGCCTGTTGTGAAGATTAAGGCGGATGGAATCTCATAGCCAGATAATGGTATTACAATAATAAAGCCCCATTCACACTGCATTCACTCAGGAAAAAAATAGCATTACATTGACATTAGTACACTGCTGTTAAATATCAGTTTATTCAGCCCTCGCTATTTGTCTGCAGTTCAGTTAAATAACACAACTGAGGAAACGTGTATAGATAGTAAAATATTTTAATTAAATATACAGGAGGTCATATCATACAAAATGTCTTTATTTTTTTGTCTTGCTCGCCAGCTGGGTGATTGGTAAACAGATGGCTACTGTATCAAAAACACTTTCAGGATGCACATTAATGGAAACAACGTGGAAAAAAAAAAGTGAAACGACAACAAATAAAAAGTATCCTAATTCTTAAATTGTAGTGTTTGTTTAAATCTAACATGATCACTGTGACCTTGAAACGAAGCAAACAAGGACACAGTTAGATTGTTTAACCGACTTTATACTGTTTTTTAAACTATTTACAGATTATAACAGTTTATATGATAACAACCACGCGGTACTATCTACAGTGCTATTTACACAGAAAATAAGACAAGAGAGAGGGGTTGTCATGAATTGATCCCGTATGAATGTTCTGTACAGGAGCCAGCACTAATGCCGGTTTTACCTACACACAGCTATGTACAGTACTTAATCAGATATGAATGTCTTTATCTAGTATTCAGTAAAACTTTACACATAGACGTTTACAGCATTTTTTTTTCTTCTTTTGAAACACCAGACATGTTAACTGTGTATTTCGACTATCCTGGATTGCAATTATAGTGGTTGTAAAAGCCAGAGCAGGTGTTGTCTTTCCACCTCAGGCTATGGAGCATGGCAGGCATAGTTTATGGAGTCTGGTACCTTCTCATCACTTCTTGAAAACACATAGAGCACACAAGCCCTGCGGATGACAGACACCAGACCTGTGTCAATATCAACTATCAGTAAATCTTTTCAGGTTTTTCTATAATCGACTGCCTGACACAGTTAAGCTAAGTAAATAGATTTATTTAAGCATAAATACTAAGCATCAGGTTAAAGCATAACTGTTTAAATTTTAAAAACTTTAAATTTTGTGCCTTACCTATCAAGTCTGGTGTCTGATAGCCAAGTGTGCCATATAGTTTTTGTATGAGTGTCTGTGTGCTGCATTTCAGACAAGAGTGACAGTAATATTGATATTCCTACCCTGCTACAGAAGATAAACCTTAACAACTGTAGTGCTAACTCTAATCCAAGACTGCGAAAGGCACAGATATTTGCAAAGCAATAATATCCTAAGTGACAACATTCCTATCAAATCATACAGTGAGTCTTTTCAGCGTGTTGAATAAAAGAGTCTGTTCACCAGAAAAAGAGCTTTTCAAGTCAAGAAAAAGATGAAATGTTGATTTCTTGTGGTGAGCATTCCACAGCAGACAGCCGCTTCATTACGCTGGTCCTACAGACAAAAACAAGCTGCTACAGTCTACTCATCACAAAGGGTTTTGGGAGTCAAATTACTTTCAATTTCGAAAGTAAAAATTAAAACGGCTTTTCATTTACTCTAACAAAGAACATTCATGATTTGTCAACAGTCTGAACATGACAACTGCTTGTGTTGTATGATCTGAACTGAAATACAATTTAACGAATGAAAACCTGAACTGAGCAAAAAGTGAGTCTACAGTACATCTGTTATACACAGCACCTCTGAATGTTAGATGAAACTATTTCATGTTATGCAGCACCACGGTGAGTGTTAATGTCTATTCCAAGGAGTCCAGGTGGCACAAACAGGCAACAGTTTTCAGCGTGGAGACATGTAAACAGATGCAACACCACTGGCTGCCTAAAGTGTAATAATAATGCACTAAACAGCTGTTGAACAACATTGTTTGCGATGGTGAACGCACCTCTAGTTGTATAAAGAATTTTATTTACGTTGTCATGTTACTTGTAGTGTTTTTAAGCAAAAAAGTTTAGCCCTCAGACGCAGTAAACAAATGGCTTTTCTCTGTTGCCCTTCACTTTTCACACATCCAGAGCAACAACCTGACTCATGGTGACTGAGAGCGGCAAACTGATTTGTGAGCACATACACATGAGCATTGTGCAAATAAGGATACAACAACAACAAAAAAGGATACAGTAAGTGGTGATAAAAATAAAGAACAGTGCAAAGTATATAAACAAATGCATACACAAATAAAAAAGAAAATGGAATTTTCACTCTGCCTGACCAATGAGTTTTTCAGTCTGTAATCAGCCAAAGTTTTATAATCAGTGTTTATTTTCGACTGAGCCACAATCTCAGGCAAGAGAGACAGAAAGACAAAGAGAAGCTGAAAAAGTTTCTGAGGATGAAGGAGAGGGAGAAATAAATCACCCTCTCTCCCTCACAGTCTGGTGCTGGGGTGTACCGAGGACAGCTGAGGTGGGAGGGTGGAGAGAGGGTACAGGTGGTGCAGCAGGTCCCCGTACAGTGCTGCCCCACCCGGGTGCCTGTAGAAATGGTGCGGGCTGGGGCTGGAGGCCAGCAGCTGCCTGTGGAGCATCATGGAGTGGAAGGCTAACGGAGGCATGAGAGGAGACACTGCTGACTGGCTCTTCAGGTACTGCAGACCTGGGTGCTGCTGGAGCCCGTCCTGGGCTCCTGGTGAGACCAGGCTACCGGGCGGGTACATGCCAGGGTAGAAGGGTGTGGCATGGTGTGGGGGGTAGGTAGTTGTTGGGTGGCCCTCAGGGAGATGGTTGTTGAGGTGAACGGCGTGGGCCGGCTCAGCTGGTTTTAGCTCTTCTGGGTCGCTGCGTCGGATTGCGCCGGCAGGGTGGATTGGCGTCACCACACGGACTTTCCTTTCTGGGACTTCCTCACTTTCGGGTTCCACTAGGCTCCGCTTGCTGGGTCGAATGGGGCTGGTGAGGGATGAATCACTTGAAGCTTTTGGGTTGGGAAATGGTTGTAATGACTCTGCTGGGCTCGGTTTGGGGGGAGAGATGGTCATGGGAGGAACTCGGCACGCCTTAGGGTGGGAATCCAAACCCTGGTGCATGATGGGATATGGGAGACTGCAGAAGGAGGGCTTGGAGAAGGAGGACACCCTCTGGGAGAGAGGTTTAGTGATTGTGAAGTCTCTGGGCTCATCTTCTGCCTCTCTCCTCTCTCCGTGTGTTTGAGTCCTGTCACTGTAGTGAGATCTGTAGGCCAAGCCCTCTTGCTCCAGGCCGCCACAGACAAAGCCCTGGCTGCCTTCACGGTCCCTGGCGTAGTGCTCTCTCCGCTCTCCGTTGGGGAAGCCGGCCATCCTCTCCTGGCTCAGGCAGTTCTCAGTTTGCCTGTACAGACTGTGGAGGTGAGGAGAGGAGTAGCAGTCACCTGCGTAGCTCCGGGGCTGAGCAGCTGGGCCCTGAAGTAGGGTCTCTCCGCCATTGTCTACACCATCCTGGGTGCGCGTTCGGGGGAGATAGGGCTGCCACGGCGGATTGACTTGAGGCTGGAGGTGATGGCTCGTCCGGCAGCTGTAAGTCTCTGAAAGCTCCCCGGCAGCGCACCTCTCTGATGGGCCACTGGTGGCTTGTTGGTGAGGCTTGCTGCTCTGGGCATGCTGGATGACTGATGGCCTGAATATAGGTGCTACCTCCTGGATGCTGTCTGACACACACCCGTGCCTCTGTTCTACCACCTCCTCCTCACCCTTTCTCTTCTCCTTCTCCCTTTCAGACACAGATATGACAGGGAGAGAGGACACAGCTGTGGGAGGTGGAGGCTGAAGAGAAGGAGAAGTAAAGGAGAAAGGGTTGGACTCACACACTTGGGAGAGGAGCTTCTTTTTGGCTAAAGGAGACATGACCCCCTGGCTGGCTTTGCAGTAGGCAGCCGTCTGTGCGGGGCCCTGGGTAGACTCCTTCTTAAGGACCCCATAGTCTTCTTTCTCTGGGAAGGAATCTGTGCTCAAGTCTATACACTGTCTGTCTGCCTGCTTACACATTGGTAACACCTTCCCCACTCTCCCACCATGACTTTCTATGGAGTCTTTGACCCTGGAGGAGGACTCAGGCAGAGCAACATGTCCAGCAGGTTTGTTCTGATCCCAGCGGTTAGGCAGGTAGGGGTTTTTAGGAAGGAAATGCCCTTCAGTTTGCTGTTCAAAGGAGAGTTTTGCTTGGAGGGCCTCGCTGATTTGCCTCCATTCAGGTTGGGGACCAGGCCCCGTGTGGAGCGGTAGACCAGCATGTGGGGCTCTGCAGTCTGGCTCTTTGAGGCAGAGTAAAGATGGCTGCTCCACTGCCAGGGACTCCTCTTTCTTCAGGGTAAGATGTAACTCTTCCTCCTCTATTACAATTGGTTCATCTCTCAGAGATACCTCCTGTTTTATGGCTGTGGACAGCTCATCATTCTCCTCTTTCCCCTTGGAGTCCTGCATGCAGAAAAATGATAGTTGTTACAGTTGTTTCTCAAAGTAAAATAAATAATACACTCCCATATTTTCTTATTATTTGGCCATTTTAAAGACAGCAGAAATTCCAAACAAAGGGTGAAGCACTGATGAGGAAGCACAGGGAGATTAAAATTAAATTGAATTTAGAGTGGGGAAGGAATTCTGATGAGGCAGCAGTTGGGAGAGGTCTGTGACTAACCTGTGATTGTTCTTGGCCTTTCACTGTTTCCCCTCCGTCCTTTTTACTCCCAAGCTTGGGATTGTTGGGGCCTTTCAATTTCTTGGCCCCCACTCCTTTGGCTTTGGCTCCTGAAGCCTTCTCCTGGCTGCCCTCCTGCTTCTTGGGTTTGGCCGAGGGGAGGGGTTTGTCCTGCTCGCCTTTAATGTGCCTCTCGTACGGAAGGAGAAGCCTGAGGAAGAATGCAGGCAAAAGAATGCAGATGAGTTTGTGGTATGATCATGTTATGTCATGTCACGCTTGTACACAATTACTAATTTATGTTTTGGTTCATCACACATAAACAGAAAGCCTTTTTAACCAAACAACTATTTTTGATTGAAAAAAATACACAAAACTATACATCTGAACACCCTAATGTGGAGAAGGTGAAGCATTTTCTAAGCACATTTGGTGTCCATACCAAAGAGCAAAAAGTAAAGTGCAATAAACCACAGTATTTTGTTTGTCAATCCCAAAAAACCCCAGAATGAGCTGCAGCTTTGCCACAGGCATGAGTATCAAATACCTTGCTTTAAAACCTCCTTGTTTTAATTCCTGGCAAGCATTAACAATCCCATTGTAATTAATCTAGGTTAGGGGAAATCCAGGTTCAGATTGGTGCCAGAGTATGCGTGTGTGTGTGAGAATGTGAATAACCAGATATCTCCTGCTGAGACAGATCACATTTGGTATTAGTTTAACCTTGAGAGAGAAGAATGTGAGTGTGTGTGTGTGTGTGTGTGTGTGTGTGTGTGTGTGTGTTGTGTTTGTGGGTGTCTAAAGCTTATGTGGTTGGTAATGAAAAAGAGGAAAATATCTGGAAGAACTGAAATCAAATATTTTAAAAGGAACCTCACAGCATATAATATTTAATATACGAATATGATTAATCACAGAAGCCCTTACAGTGGTTGCAGTAACAAAATATTTCAGCTGGTAACAGCACGCTCTAGTTTTTAACACACTGTCCATTTGACATGATTAAATGCAGGATAGCTGCATATGCTCCAACTTAAGTAAGTCCATACTAAGTGACAAGGAACATTCTGTAGAAAAAACATTAAACTATTTTTGACTTCTGTTATTTCTCTTCTATAATACTTCCCAAGTCAATTTTCCGTATCTGATGTCATAACTAATGGGAACATTAAGATCTGGATAACATAACAATACCCATGTGTAAAATAATGACATGAAGAAACCAGCGAGGGAAACTTTTAGACTTTTATTGCTCAGAAAAGAAAATGGAAATTGGCAATAGACCAGAAATAAGAAACATTGTGGAATAGGAAACCAAGACAACTGAAAAACTACAACACTCCAAACTTCAATAAGCTGCTCTGAAAATCTCTCCAGCTCCTCTGTCAGGTTTTTTACAATAACAATCCATAAAAGCCAGACAGAAACATGACTTTCTTAGTCATGAGAAAAAATAAGGTCTTCTCGTGTAACGACAAGAGACGGTTGCAGTATTCCTTTTAAGGGACATGGCGGTAAAACAAACAATGAATCAAGAGCTGTTTCGCCTCCTCTTCAAAAGGAAGAAAAAAAAGCCTCAGAGAGTTCAAGAGGCTCTGTGGGATTTTTTGTTATTTTTCCTCTGAACAAAAGTGCTGGCAGGGAAAGCAGTGAAACTACATTTCATACAGCTGGTCTGGCACCAGGCCCCAGGCCAAGAAAGGAAATGTACTATTAAATGTGACTTATTGGAAAGACGGAGAGCAAAGGGGTTGTGAAAGAGAAGAGGGGAGGGAAAGAGAGCAGAAGGAAAAAGAAACAGAGGGAGAGAGGGAGCGTAAGAGGGGATAATGACATGTTAATGAAGATCAAAATTTATTCTGAATGAAGGAATGAAGAATCCTCAAAAACTGAGATAAAAACATGCATTCTTTTTAACTTGAAAATAGCAGCAGCAGTATTTATTACAAATAGGGAAGTGGTTCTCAGGCTTTCTATAATTAGGCATTATTGCACAGAAAAGGCATGTAGATTAAATGTTTCACTATTACAAAACTGTGGATTTGATTTCTTCAGGCTGGTAAATGTGTATTCAAGATGTGCAAATGTCCAGCTGTCTTATTAGTGATCAAAGGGCTAGAAAAGTGGCATATATATACAGTATACCAGAGTGCACTGTTGACTATCACAATGATCTGTGGGAAAGAGACGGTTGTCTTGGCCTTGGTCAACTTTATGGAATGTCAATATGGGGGTGGGGGTTGGGGTGTCGCAGGCCCACATAATGTAAGAGCTGAGCCCGGGAAATTACTGGAGCCTTAAATAGTTCCAAATGGAAAGGCTAAGATGCTATGTTGGGAAAAAAACAAAAATCTGTCTCAGGAAGTTCCCTACATTGTCAAAATGATTTGCTGTTTGCTTAATAAACATACAACGATTTACCAAAAGCCTATCAAAACAATCCTTTCTATAAGTAGGTCTTTCAATTCCAAGACAGACACCTTTCACAGTTTTATGTAAATGTACAGAAATGTCTGAATAAGCAAAGAAGGTTCAGGCTACAGGACACTCACTCCTTGTTCCATTTTTTACTCTGTGTTTAAAAAAAGTGTAAAATCATAATAGAGCCCCCTCAGTGTGAAAGACTGGAGTCATTTCAAGCCATGTATATATAACTTAGTCATGATCATGTAATATACCACTCATAATACAATACCACTTATATAAGTAGCAATTTCCTCCAAGAAAAGGGAAGGGTTGAGCTTGGCAGCCACTGCATTAGTTGAGAGAAAGCCAGGTGTAGTTAACCATTTACGCCACTAGGGGGCGTGTGCTGCACTGTGAGATTCCAGGAAAGAATTTCATTAAGGCAGGACAGGCAACATTTTTATGAGGTCAATAAATACTTAACTTCCTCTCATGCCAATTTATCACACGCCTTTTGTTTAAGCAGCCGTTTTCCATGTTGATAACAAGCAACTACAATATGCAGTGAAGAGATTAAACGTTGAATAGGCAGAGATAGAAGCTGTCTCATGTAATTATATATATATATCTCATCTCTTAGAATCAGTAAGATCAATAACAGTGTACACCACAACATCAAACCACAACTGTCAACTAAGCATGTCTGTGCCTTTGAAATAATGGACTGCACACAAAGCACCTCCCTCCAAAACACACAACTTGGCAAAAACAAGGTGACTTTACCAGCAATGTGCTGCTCTCATCTGAGTTTTGTGTTACAGGAACAAGCAGTGTGCTAGAATCCAAGAAATGCCTAAGTCACCAAATAAGTGGAAAAAGCCTGCGGGCTGTTTCATTTCAACAATTTGTGCTGAAATTAATTTTAACTGGTGTTGTGTTAAGATCACAAGAGCTGCTTCATGCCTTAAAAAAAAGAGGAAAAGAAACTATTTAAAGAGCTGGTGGACAAGCCCCGGGGGCTGTAGAAAAATCTGGAGGGAAGAAAATGACTTACTTTTACAAGCCTGCGAGGAAAAGAGAGTAAAATAAGAAAGATCAAATCTTTATCAAACTCTAAATGCAATGATTAAGCATTATCACAGCAATGAGAAAACACTGACTGCTGCAGAGAAAGAGAGAGACAAGATGCCAGCAGAGGGATAAACAGACATTGTAGCTGGTCCCTCTGCTTTGGATTCATGCCTCAAAGCCCCTCTTTTGTCTCGAAGCCAAACCACTTGAAGTGACCCTCATTCATGCAGTTAAAACAGGAGGGCAGCACAGGAATGTATGAAAAACTTAAGTCCTTTGTCAAGTCTGAAAATACCAGATTTAAAATGACCTCTACTGTTCCCCCAGGGTTTGCTCTCATTAGCTGCTGCTGCAGCTCGCAGTAAATGTTCGCTATAGCAGGTGTGAGCCAAGAGTGCTCACTGTTTAAAATAAATGTGTACTATTCCGCATAAAGAAACACTCAAGTATTAATGCCCAAAAATATACAGCATATGTTCCCTCTTGCTGCCCTACAGTGGACTGAAATCTCTATAAGAATGTCATTAATTAAATTTGCTACACTGAACTAGTTATTAATCTCAGTAGACTTGAATAGATTCTCATACAGTCGATTGCCTGTCACACGTCAGTGCCATAATTTGTGATTTCTCATTGCCACTGGGGAAAGAAACCTTGGATCTTTTCAGTAATCTCCACGCTTAAAGAAATCACCCAATATTGTGATTTGTTAGATCGCTGCAAAAAAAAAGAGGTTTTATCACTGAATGCTCAACGAAGCATTTTGTCTTGGGGAAACCATCAAGCTCTCAGAGGTTAAAATAGCTGCCTGCTATTTTAGTGTAAAGAACATGCAGCTCTCTGGCTGCATTCCCACTGAAGCTGAAATTCAGTAGAAGAGTCATAGATATACAAAGAATTTGGCCACGCTTTTGATGCGGACAATGTGTTGAGACATTGTTTATAATGTCAGGAATGCTGACAGACAATATGCAACTATGATCTCATATTGCAACCTTTTTCTCTCCTACTTTATTTCTTAATATTGATTCCCTTTTATGAAAATAATCTGTCATTGTTTTTGTCTTTGTCTCTCTCCCTACTTCTCTCAGGTTTGGGAATAAAAAGCAGGGAGGACATGAAGGTGATACTCCCTCCCCACCAGGTCTTATTGTAATCCAATGATACCCTCTGCTTTAGAACAAGAGACCAGAGTATTGAAATCTGTGTCTGAGCTACAGTGTTAGACAAAGCAAGCTAAAGTGTAATGCGCCACATTTGATGTATCTGCAATACATCAAGGACAATGCAGAGAGATGCTGACGAGTGCAAGATACTAAGCATCTAGCAGAATAAAAAAAACAAAAAAACAATCTCCTGTCCTCTGTCTCTTCCCCAAAACTGAACTCTATTCTATTATAATTCTCCATGTGAGACTTGACTCAAGGGTTTCTAATAATTATGAGCAACAAATGTATTTTTATATCTGGAGAGCAGCTTTAGTGAATGCAGAGGAACATTGATACCAGGAGGAATGAATAAAGCCTGAATCAATAAAACATCTAGTCGACTAAAATTGGAACAGGCATGCATCTGTCTTAAGAGAAACACATATCTGCATGATCTGAGCCGGAGAATATTTCACAGGCCTCAGACTCTATGTACAGTACATCTGGCAAACATCTAATACTTTTAAGATGAAATGATCTAATCCAAAAACCCCTCATCTGTGTTCTCCGCTATTGCCCAAAACCTCAGAGTTTTTAAATAGCAAATTATTCTAAATAGCTTTTCTGTTGCCATGGATA
>LKNJ01001170.1:105865-133558 GCA_002120245.1 Maccullochella peelii
AAAAAAAAAAAAAAAACAACAAAAAAAACAAAAACAAAAAAACCTTCCCGCACCAATATCAACCCTGTTGTGCAATTACATTAGAGTGCCAAGGCATGGTGAGGTATTAAAAATCTGTAACAGGCAGAAACGAATAGCGATTGTGAAATGTGATGTTTCTGTAACAAGAGATCACGTAGGAAACCAGGAAGATTAAATATGTAGGAGCTGTTAAAAGGCGCTGACCTGTATAATGAAAGAAACAGCATGAAGTGCAAGGCAGGGAGTGGGAGAGAGGGGGGGGCACACAGAAAATGGCACAGTACAGAAGCAAAAGGCAGTCTATTTCAAGGTTATTGATGCCATCTTTTTCATGACCTCATTTTTAATTCAGAGCACTGGGCCCTGACAGCTAATCTCGGGAAACGGTTTAAATAAATATCATTAAAGCTTCCCCGTAGCAGCAGCGGCAGACCTTGGCTTGGACATTTCTACATTGATTTTTCCCTGCGCACTAATGAACGCCACTCTGCGGCTAAAAAACAGTAACTTTGAAAATGACAATTAGCTGAGGTTATCGCCTGTTCAATTCCAGCTATGTAACTCCATTACTACCAGTGATTACTGCCTGCTCCTGGACAGCATAAATATAGTGATTATGCCCCTGGCTCCATCTTTCACAATAACATCTCCTAGGAAACCATTTCATATGATTTTACCATTAGGGCTGTAAAGGGATAATGTGTATAATTTAAAATGAAAGCTGAATGCTTTGGTTGGTCTGAATGCCATGGATATTCACAATCTTTAACCCAAATAACACCAAGACAGCCAAGAATATCCACTTAATTTTAAGCAATTATGTCCTGAAATATTATTTCCTTTCTTCCTACTAGCTTTATATTTCCTGCTCTACTATACTTCGGCCCGCTGAGACAAATCAGAAGTGATCCTTCTGAGAGAAGAGGAAAACATAAGTGTTGTTCCAGTTTGTACACTGTACATTCTTCCCTGTGAATTATATTTCTGTAGCACATTGACTAATGATTAAAGGTGGAAACAAAGACGCCTCTGGGGAACAAACACACACTTCAGCGAGCCCACAAACAGCCTCATTCATCATGCGGAGAGAATGGCCATGTTTGCTGAGTTAATACAATGAAGCTAATTGCCCTCCAAGCAGCCCAAACACCAAGGCTCAGCTAAAATTATTCCCCTGAATCGAAACTTGCTCAGCTTCAGCTGATCTCTCTCTCTCCCCCTCTCACACACACATGCCCCATCACCCCCACCCCTCCCTCTTACACCACCTCTCTCAGCCTGATATTCACTGCAGTGTGTGGATATTATTGCTTTGTATTGATTCAGCATTATTTTCTCTCAGCTGCTTCTCGGTGGCTGGAGAGGGAAAGGCCAGCGCAGCAGCAGTCACACCTCAGCGCTTCCCACACTGTTTCGTCCTTCCCCGTCTGCTTTCCTACGACCCTATTTACACCTTATACACTGATGAACAATATAGCTTTTCACATCTGGCTTCAAAGTAATTTCTAGGCAGACACCAACTGATTCCAAAGCTAGATAAAAAGTCCCAAAACAAGGATCAAAGATATACTCTGTTTTTTGCAATAAGAAGATATTTGGCCAGCATCATCTCTGAAGCTAGGTGTTGAAAGTCATATCTATTATTAGTATAAATAAGGGACACCACTGTGCAGCAACTCCTCCTTTAAAACATATCCCTGTTTGAGGCAGTGAGGAAGAGCTGGGGACGTAGCATAAACACTGAAAGCACCCTCAGCCGAACATTTAGAGGCACATTGTCAACTTGTGTACAAATACAACACACCGAACAATACACTCCTCACACCTATGGTCTCACAAATTTCTTGGAAAAGCCTCCACGGCCACCACTTCCTGTGCTTACAAATTCGCTTACAGCAGGCAATCTTGATACAATATGAAGCTGCCTGGCTCCCTCATATGGTACTGCTGGCATATTGCTGTAATACTGACAGGTGTGTGTATGTGTGTGTGCCTGAGCTGTGCTGATGCATGAACCTGCAGCAGCCGGAGGGATGTGGAGAGGGTCGCCGGCCCGGAGGAATGAGTGACTGGTTATCTCTTGTTGGGAAGATCGTATTTGGCATTTGTTTAACCTTGGGAAAGTGGCCGCGTGTGCATGTCCGTGTGTGTGAGTGAGTGTGTGCAAGTAGCCCTGCATAATACCCTCACAGCTCCCTCAGGATAATATCCATATGCTTGCTTTGGTTTGGTAATACCATCTGAGTGATTATAATGTGGAGGTTCAAAATGCTGCAGTATCTGACTGAAAGATTAGATGAATACATTAAACTGCTGTTTTCATTTGATCTTGTATGCAGCTCTGTGTGCTTTCAATGCATATATGTCAGAAAGGTTACTTACTGTATATACTGTATGTGTATCCATGTAGGTCAGTTAATAATTCAAAACTCTGCTGTCACTTTGAGCTTTTAAATCCTCTTTATCCTTCTTGTAGAGCAGCATGGGTGGAGTTTACTCTATAATTGGTTATTTTCTTAAGAAAATAACTAAATATAACTGAATAAAATATCTGAATTTCATCTCATCTTGAATCAATTTAGGTCCATAAGGAATGTATGTCTTAATACTATTAGAACTGCATGCCTTAACAGCGAGAGACAGTGAGGAGTGATTTGCAAACTATCCCACTGTTGCAAAAGCACTATTCTTCACATATGTGTGTAATGTGCATTGACTTCCCCTGAATAAGATCAGTATTTGTCTTGTAGTGTCCTGATGTTATAAATAAAGCATTGTGAAATCATATTTGATGCAGCTGTGAGGGAGTTTACTCACTTCAGGAACTGCTCCATGTGTGCATGCGTAGCAGTATTGTGTCATATATAGCTGCCGAACTCACCTCTCGTAGTGTCTCCGTGTACACGTGGCGGCACTTGTGCTGCTGGGGTTCCCGCCCAATTCATCATATACATGCTTCCACTGTCTGCGGACTGTGATCTGGAGGGACGGATGAGAGGGCAAAGAGTGATAAGACAAAGAGGAAAAAAAGAAAGAGACAAAGGATGACAATGAGATGAATGTAGAGTGAGGAAAATTGAAAAAAAATATGAGGGGAAGAAAGAATACAAAAATAAAAAACTAAGAGAAAAACATAAGTGCTTGACATCATTTTGAGGTCTTGGGGAGTTACTGAGTCATGATGTTCCAGTTATTGAATCCTCAACACTCAATTCTCTAACATAATAAGCTCTGTTAACATCATGAAGTCAGTTGTTCCTCCTATAACCCCTTATCCCATAACAGATGACAGGCTACAACACAAAACACAAAACTCCAGGCTGCCACAGAGCTAACAAAACCTCGACATGAAACGTGAGATAATCAGATGCAGATATGAGGGTTTTAAAAGGATATGAGCCCCAATTATATGAGCTGTATCCTGTTTATGGTCTGGTCTGGCTGTCTGTTTGCATGACATTTTGCCAGCTAACTAATGAAGAAACAGGCATGAGCAATACACTTGACGACTTAACATCAAACATCGACTTCACTTTGGAAACACGTCGTACATGAATAGTGAATGAATAAACGGCAGGTAAGGCTGCCAGGTTAAATGCCTCTGCCTCATACATGCTTTTTTCTGACTCACTTTGGCTGTGTATGTGCGTGCACACAGTATATGTGCGCACACGTGGGTATATATGTGCCTTTCACTTCATGTCCAACATGGGAAAAAATGAGCGATTTGAACAATTTCCTTCTGACCAATGTAGAGCAGAGGAACATGTGTTTTCCACTCCAAGGGGGGTTTGAAACAACGGCATCATTTTTCGCTAAATGTGGCTCTGAGCAAGACTTTCTTCTTGGGAAAATAGTGACTGACCTCAAGGGGCAAAAAGAGGGCAGTAAAAGAATAGACGGAGGAAAAAAGGGAGGTAGGTAGGAAGACAGCGAGAGAGGAAGAGATAATAGAGAAAAAGAGAACAGGAAAGGGTAGACATCAGGAGGAGGGAAACAGAAAGAGGGGGAGATAGAAGAAAGAAGGGAGGGACCTCGACGGAAGAGAAGGAATATATTGCCACATATGTGAATACTTACTAACTCATATCCTCCGAGTTTTTGAGCAGCTTGAAACATAGTCCAAAGGTTGACTGTGGGAGACAGAAGACAAACAAGGCAGTGAGCAACACTGGGAAAGGACCTGAGCTGAAACACATGACGTCATATACAGTCATTACACCACAGAGAGATAAATACAGTGCTGCAGGAAGTATTTAGATCGTTTAGTTAAGTGAAAGCAGCAATACCAAAATGTAAAAATACTCTAGTTAAAGTCCTTCATTTTAGTATGGTAGGTAGGTAGGTAATCATTTTATGGGACCATCTTAAAGTAATATTGTAAAACAATATATTCCTGGACTGGCAAAATGAAAACAGCTTTATATCATTTTCACACAAAGCAACGTTGCACTTCAGCTAAAAGGATGCAAATGAATATTGAGTACTTGTACAATCACTGCTATGTGATAAAATACAGCATATGCTTCATCCTGACAAAGAGATTTGTTAACCCTCAGCTGCAGCCTGCAGGTATGAATGAAAACCATTACAAGCATCAAACGCTTGGCAATATGCTCAAACTTCTGTTTGAAGTAATGCAAATTCATTTGCATTGATTTTCCCATGCAAATACCCCATGACAGGCCATATCAAAATACAAGTCTTGTGTAACATTTTCCTAAAAATAGCCATGGAAGCTTTCAGAAAGACTTCAAATGGCTGTCTATCTTTGAAAGAAAATATTTCCCACAAACAAAGAACCACAAGTTCATTGGGGGACTTTTTGTGCCAAAGACATTTGTATTTGCTTTCTGTAACATCATTGTTTAACATTTTTATATGAAGGCCTATAAATAAGAAAAGGAGGCCTCGCCTGGGGAGAAATCCATCAAAATTCAATCTGTGCGTACACAAAGCCTTGCATTTGTCAAAATGACATTTTCCTATCTCCGCATTTGACAGCATTGATTTTTTCCTTCCCTCCTCTCTGCGACCGTTGTCAATGCACGGGTGGAATAACAAAGGGAGCTGGGTAGGTTTTTCTGTTTGAACTGAGCACTCCGGCGTATTGTGCTTTCTAACTGTAGAAACAGAAAGATGGTCTATTTAACTAGCTTGTTACGCATCGACTGTAATTACCACAATAGCACACGGGACTGGGAGGGAACAGAACAGATAAAGGAAATGAGCGAACATGCCTTTTCTTAGATGCCTTGTCATTAGCAATTTCTTTTCTTAATTCCCCTCTATTTGGCAGGGGCAATTATCACTGAGATAAGGATGACAAAACAGGAACACAATGCAGCCTCAATGACACAACGATGGCATGGCAATTAGACAACAAGGCTGAAAGAGGGAGACAAATTGGAACTGATGTTCACAATCACATGCTGATGCCCAAGCACTGAAGCACACATGCGTCTGGAATAGTCACACACGAGCGCACACACACACAGTTACCAGTTAATCTTGCAGATCAAGGGCATTCAGAATACACAATGTAACCACAACTACTCCTGTTTTATTCCTCCTGAATCCACTCATTTCTTTCAACGCCTCTACTGCACCCATACAACTTCAATGGCAGCAGCTGTAGAGCAAAGTCAATATTAAACAAGTCATAAAAAATAGAAGGACAGCAAGTCGCATGAATAAACTGCAGCACAAAACTGTTTTCCTCTCCAACTGTACTGCTCAAACGTAACAGACATTTCCTGGTGTCCAGGTGCTAGTGTGCTTTTTTTTTTAAAGAAATAAAAGAAAAATAGTTTGTCGAGGACTGTTGAATGGAGACATCTTAAGACATTTCATATAGTACATATACAATAAGAAGAGAACTGTATTAATCTGCATCTATTTTTATAATTGATTAATCGTTTCATTAATTTTTAAAGTAAAAATAGTGAAAAATGCAAAACATTCTCCAGATCCAGCTCCTCAAATGTAAAAATGTGTCATTTTATATCATTTTGCTGAATATTTTGCTTTTTAACTGTTGGCTGGACAAAACAAGATATTTGAAGATGTCACCTTGGACTCTGGGAAGTTGGGCATTTTTTCACTATTTTTGACATATTCATAGACTAAACGAATAATCGATAAATTCAAATAAATAAAAAGCATCAGACTAATCACTAAAGACAAAAATTGTAAGTTGCAGCCCTAAATGTTGATAACAGAGTAATTGTTTAAGCTAAAATAAAAAAAAATCTCTGTTTCCTGCCTCTCAAATGTTAAGATTTGCTACTTTTTTTTGTTTTGCATGATAGTAATCTGAATATCTGGTGATTATTACAGACATGGAGTTAAGAGGCTGATTGGTCTCTGATCAGCACCTTTGCGCTAAGATGTTTAATGCATACAAACCCTGGAGTGAAATATAAATTCAGCATGAGAGTGAGGCAGGGAAACAAGTGGGCACTGTGTTAAACCAGCAAAATTAATATTACTAGGGTTTTTTTTTTTTAAAAGGTTTAAAAAAGCCATTCGAGGTAAAGGCAGATTGGCTGAATTTTAGTGGTTCATATCTCTCTGCTGGGCCATAAAGAGTCACAACTGCAGTCTTAAAAAATCAGGTAAGACCCCACAGCTTGGAGATGAGGTGGAATATACATAAATAGTCCATGTTCAGATTCAGATAGGGTGTTTTGGAGGTGAATCAAATGGATATTAGATTTTAGTGGCCCAGCCAACAAAGCATGGGTACGTCTGGTAAATCATTCAACCATCTGTTGCTTTGTTAAACTCCAGAGAACTTCACAAAAAGATTATTACTCAAACGCAACTAAAATAACACAATTTCAATTTCCATTACAGGAAAGCGAGTACTTTGATCTTTTAATGCATTTGTAGTGAGTTTAAAGGGAAGAATATGAAAACGGCGCCTGATTACATCTAAGGGTTTGTTGTATTAATTATGATGTGTTTTCCTTTTTTTCCTCCTCTTTACATGTGCTGATGTGCGCTCGCTGCCAAGGACGAAGTTTAAACAGCATGATTTCACCATTTAATGAGGGCCCTGCTTATAATGTGTCTGGTTTTGAGATTCAAAGCATGTACTGTATGTAAAACAGTTGGCGCGTGGACCTCGACTTTATTCTGAGCTCAAACTGAGAAATGCCAACTAAAAGTAAAGCATGTTGGGTATGTAATTCTCCCTCTACGTCTTCCTCGCTCCCTCTCTCTATCTCCCTCAACCACAATGACCTATTTAAGCAACAACATGTCGGCAGTCAAGATGACAGGATTGTCAAAATACCGCGGTGAGGTTAGCAGAGTCGAGGCGGCCACAGCTTACCTTCATGTAATAGTTTAGAGTAATGAGTTTTACTGTGCTATAAACTGTCACAGTTAAATTCGATAGACATCTCTCTCCCTCTCCTGCGTCTCGTTAATTTGCTGATGTTGTCGTGCTACATTCCGATGTGAACGGCTAAATATTTCTTGGCTCGTTTGACATGAATGCAGATGCGATTTCCTTCCTCGAATAAAGACTGAGAAAGAAGTAGAATTAGAAAACCACAGTTTGAGATGAGAGCCCACAATCTCGTGTGTCTTGCCTCGAGATCAAACACACAAAACAAACGCACTTCTTCAGTTTCAAGAGACCAGAGCGCGCCCTTTATGATGTTTAGTGCATGTTTCTCCTCTCTGTACCATGCACACCGAGTGCAAGCTAAGCATCCGACCTATACTAGAAATCTTTTATCTCGGGCAGACGTGTTTCCCATACATGTGATGTTCTTTTAACACTGTTAGAGGACGTTCTTGGCCTTCACAGGAAACCCCTTTGACAAGTGTGAGAAGATATTCTCTCCTTATATAAAAGCCAGCCAAAATGTGCTCTGACATGGAGCCTCCAGAGTCTTTTACGAACTGCTAGATGTGATTTTTCTCAACAACAATTATTCCTTTAGTTTATTATTACCGCAGATTGAATGTGTCTTTTTAAAGTTTAACAGCAGTGTAATTTAGAGATTTTGGGCATAATGCCTGCAGTAGTTGGCAGCCATCTCCACTTCTTCCCCTAAAGCTCTCATATTCTGGATAGTTAGGACAAAGTCTGCCCTTGACTTGACTGAAAAGCAGCTACTGGTTGGTGTGCGTGTGTGTGAGTGTGTGTGTTTGTGGGGCATTATAGAGAACATGTGGTTAGATATGGTGACTGAAATCCCAGGGAAAACCCCTGCATGGATTTTAATGACTTACAGAGTGCAGTTTCACTCTGATATCTAAACTGTAATTTGAAACATATACTTCTGTTTCATTTCTCCAAGCACAAGGCATTTTAGTGTCTTCACAAGACAACTTTTGAGTAGGTTTTGCTACTTTTACACCTGTTCATACAGGTGTCTTTTACTATGATCATTTTTAATCCCCTATCAGCCTGATAACTTTCCCCACTTATGATGTTATGACCTAAATCTCCAAAAATAACCCAGGTAAAATGCATCCACACAAACTTTTATTCTATTACTGTTGAGTACTCCATTGTTTAAACATTGCCAGTGAGGGAATACAAGAATAAGTTGTCCTACTCACTCTGTTTGAAGCCGAGGAAGGGGATCCTCTCTATGGGCGTGTCTCTTTCTTTCATGTACTTGTAGAGCTCTACTAAGAAAGCCTGCTCCTCCGCTCGGCTCTCCACTGATGTTTCCTCCTCTTTATTCTCCTCCTTCTCGTTCCTCTCCTCCTTTTCCTTTTCCCTATCCTTCCCTCGCTCCTTTTCCTCCGCTGAGGATTTCTTGCTCAGGCCGTTGGTCTTGTGTTTGGCTGCCGGGGATATTTTTCCGTTGGGTACCGTTTTACAGTTGGGTTTGACCTGCAAAGAGAGAGCGTAAAGAGATGGTGGATGTAACTTTAGATAGACATTGAACTCTTAACAGATTGTTTCAAATGATGTCAGACAGTTTGGATGAAATGGGTTTGGGTTCAAGCACAAACAAATATTCTTACAGGCCGCAGAGGCAGCCTCTCATTGATTATCAATGAGGCAGCTCTTCTTGTCATCACAGATTAGGCACAGATTAGTTTGACTCATGCTCCGAGAGAGAATTGCTAATATTGATTCAACTGTCCAAGGTCATAGGACTAACAGCTGTGGAAGGGCTTTTAGGCTAGATATTTCCTTCACTTTGAATATTACAACCAATGTCAGCTAGGGGTTCGATAAAAAGGAGCACTATAAAATACAGAATCAATTACACAAAGTCGTCATCTATGAAAATGTCACTGAAAATTATTGATTTCTTTAATAAAATGCAGCAGGATGTGATGATTTTACTTTTAGCCTTCAGTTTTCTTTATCAAGTAACATGATTTCGTTGGGTGATTCTTCAATATTCACAATACTGCCTCTTGTTTTTGGGAAATGCAGTGAGGAAAAAAAGTGTAATAATCACAAAAACCAAACCACAAAAATAAAAGAGAAATCATCATAAGATTTGGATGAGCATGAGCAGATAACTAATAATCATGTCGTACTCGTTTAAATGACTATTATGTGGCTGGAGGAAGAGAAAAGACACACAGACAAAGAGAGTGCTGCTCAATAACTATGCTATCATGACTGATCTATCAAAGAATAAATTAGTATGAAAGCAAAAGTAAAATTTTAAAGTCAATCCCAGCTTTTCATTTGTGAGAATTTGCTGCTTTTCTCAGACTTATGTGATAGTAAGTTCAAAATGTTTATATTTTGGACTGAATAGTAATGAAAATAACTGTTAGTTGAAGCCCCATATTGTTTGACCTAGTGTACCATAGATATGAAATTTTACATTTCCATCATCATCATCTAAAAACCCTTCAAGTGATCTTATACAATAAAATCAGCTTCCCAAAAATAAGATATCTCACATGTCTTACTGCATGTACTGTACAGAATGTAACCCTGCACTACACTGCTGCTGTGTCTCTCACAGTGAATTGTTTGGGAAACTCAAATGCTGTAGCCTTGTTCTGTAACTGAAGATACAAGGACAACCTGGAGAGCAGTTGGTTGGCAACACAAGTTTAGGTGTCACATGTCATTACTGCAGAGCCAGTGTATGAAAGGGGACCTTAAGTTTACTGTTTTACTGTATAATACTCAAATTCTCTAATAAACATGTACATGAGTGCTACCTTTCATACTGGATTTCTTTTGCACAAATATCTGCATAATTCACTTATATCGTCTAAGGTGCTGTAATGTACCGTATATATACTGTATAAAGCTTTTTTAATGTCATCTCTCTAATTTCTTTAATCTCTTATTTGATTTTTATTTCATTCTTTGTCTGTTTTCTTACCTCTTACCTTTCTTATCTTGTCTTATGTTATTTTATTTTATCTTATCTTACCTTGGTAGTAGTTTTACTCTCTGGGCTGCAGGGGTCCTGTGTTGCCACTGCTGCTGACCCCTGGGTTGACCCCGATGACCCTTGACCCTGAGCCTGACACTGCGAGTCCCTCCTCTGAGAGATGGACAGCTTCTTCTTCCGAGGTCGCCCCTTCAGGTTGGGAGCTGAGGGGGAAAGAAATAGTGACAATGAGAATATCCATTTAGGTGGAAACGCGTGAGCTGATGCAGCAGATGCGTGATTAAATCACCTTTTTGTTGCCAACATTTGAATAAAAGAGGTATGAAAAAGTTTACAGAGAAATGCCTTTCCTCTCTGGGAACATTGACTTTCAGCTGAAGAGGACGGAGGCTATGACAGGAACATTTACAATCAGGGAAAGGAATTTCACAGGCCTGCTAGCCTGTAGCTAATTATTTATAAACTGGATTAGTGCTACATTGTGCTGAATGGGGTAGCAGGCCACCAAATTGCTCCAATGTGCTAGTAAACACGATCCTCAAGTTCCCTCTCAGCCTAAAACAGAAACTACATTTAAATTCAGATGTATTTTTAAGATTTCAGACGAGGGCGTCGTAACAGCAATTAGTATAATACTGTATAATATGACAGATGCTGGTTAACCCACAAAGCCACAAAAGCTAAGACATTTTAAACAAACAGTTTCTGCTAAGAGAATATTTGATACAGATGCTACTTGTATGTGTTTCTCACCACCACAACATATATAACTATGTTTTGTCTTGTTTTCCACAGCAGGACTGCCACAGTTGTCATCTCATCATCAGCATCAGCATCATAAATAATGACATTATATTAAAGCACCTCAGATGTACTGATCATCATGGCTCAACTTCTCTATTTAGCCTGCTCATGTCTTAATGCTGAACGCTGTTAATTAAAAACACATGAACCTGCCTGATAGGAGTTCTTTGTTTGAAAGGCTGGCAGATATAATTGCTCAGTTCACATTACACACACAATAAAGTATTTAAGCCCTCCAAGTCCTTTGTACACCCACGTTTATGTCAACCCGCGACTGTAATGTAACTTCTTGGCAGAGAGCCTTGCCTCCACGCAGCAACACAAACAGAGATAAGCTCAAAGGAGAGAGAGAGAGAGAGGAAGAAAAAGAGAGAAACTTCAAATAATCCAAGTTCAGTCACGTATTTCACAGCGTCTATCTTCTTTCTTTCCATCTGCAATGACAATTAAATCACATCCAAGGTTGTTCTCTGCCAAAAGGACTCTGTGATTATTTTTGTCGGATCAAATTCCCATCAAGAAAATGTTACAATAACACCAGAGTTGAATAAAACTAAGAGGCAGTCATTAAAAAGGGTAAAATGATCACGACTAGGCAACCTATCACTTCACGCAGTTATTTTCACAAACGCTACGCTGTGGAGAAACAGCGCAGGGAAAATTCCAAGGACATTTGTTGTGCATTTGTCATCCCTTTGACAGACACAAAAAAACAAATTTTCAACACTGTAATCTTTACTTAGAAAGCACTGGGTGTGTTTCTTCCTCCAGTGTTTTCTCATTCTGCTGCTCACTCTGCCTCTTTTATTCTGCCAGTTACTCATTAATACTGAGAAATTACATAAACCCTTTTGAAGGGACAGACGTATACGTAAGCACAAATTATTCACTGTATACACTAATACCACATATCATAGCATTTATAGCCTAAGCTGATTTGCAATGCTCGGGCTTCTGAAAAAAAAAAAATACATACGTCATTAAACAAAACACACAAATCAGAAATAGATAAATGTGCTTTAAAACTAGATGAAATCCTAAGTAACTGATGACTGCATGCCAGACATATACACTGCATTAAAAACACATATGCAATCATACAAAACACAAACATTATGTGACAGATGACTAATTCCTGCAGGTTTGACTTGCAGGAGATTTATTTTTTAACATGTGACATCAGTTTAAACAAACGTCGCATAGGTCTGAGTGAGGTCACACTTTCAGTGCGGTTCTGTTTTTAGTCCAATCACTAACCCCCCTGACACCCTACACTAAGTTACATAACCTGCTTGTCTGTTTACATTTTTCATCAGGTCAAATACTGCTGCGTAAGAAAATGCTGCAATTACAGCAGTTTAAATTCATTGACATATTGATAGAGGACAAGCTGAACGCGGTTACCAAGCAGATATTACTTTAAACTGGGGTCAAATGGTGCATTCATGTATTTTTGTATGCATACACGAACAGGCACACAAGGTCAGGCACAGGCAATCTTTCTGTGCTGCAGAAGCTGGGCAGACCTGCTGATCTGCTCTCCTCGTGGCAGAGTTGCATAAGGGAGGAGTCATCAGCTTTAGAATAACACGGAGAAAATCAAACATGGACTGACTCTGTGCAGATTGATTTTCTAGAATGGAAACATAGACATTTATAGACTGTAAAAAACAAAGCCAACATCACAAGATAATGATTTTGCAGCACCCTGGGAGACGGGATATTTTTACCACTCTGTGGGCATTAAGTGTTTTTGTCAACGTACTAGAAAAGAAAGAGATCATTCAAGTATACATGATACTTCCCTCAACAAGCCAAAAATGGGCACTACAGTCAGTCATACACCAAAAATGGCTGCTGACCAAGCTTCCAAGTTCCTTTTTTGCTTCCCGTCAAGTTGCTTATTTCTCAGTCTGTGGTTTTCTGCTTATCTCGGTGGTTGACACAACTTGGAGGTGTGCCTTGAAGTGACCAGAGGACTCTTGCCTGGTCCTTCACAAACCCCAGAAGGCATACTGCATGCAGACACACACAAACACCAGCAACAAATACACAGTGACAGACACACACACACACTGCTTATGAAGCTAAACAGTAGTAAACATTCTGGATCACAGCTTGTTGGAGGGAGGTGAGGCCATGCACACACACACACAAACACACACACACATATATATATATATATATATACACACACACACACACACACACACACACACACAGGTAAGGGGTATTCCCCGGGGTGTGAATCCATCATGTCTTGTCACAGAGCACAACCCCTGAGCCATGGAAGTCACGGCAACTTCAGCAGCGAGATGCACAGCCTGACAACTTGATCTCCGGATGCAGCCCAACGCTCTCAGCTCTTAACAGCTTTACAACACGGCTTTGTCTAATAATTTCTCCCCCCCCTCAGATTCAATTAAATACAGCCCTAATACCTCTGTTTCATTGCCATTCAGTTGATGTCAGTGATAATGAAAAACTCATTAGAGACAGCTCAGGAAGGGTTCTGACGGTTCTATGCATCAACAGAGTATAGCCACGGGGAACCACAACAAAATGGACTGATTGATTGAGAGGCTGCTGGGAATGGAGGGACATATCAAGCCGACTGGAGAATTCAACTGATGGATGCCTCAGTTGATAACGCTCTGACTGAATTGACTGAAAAAAGCTCAATATCTACATGTGTTCACTTAATGATTGTCTCTTTTAAGGAGCGGTGGTTTCGAAAATCCTCATTAAAAGGAGATGGACGAATGATTGCACTTTTTTTTGTTTGATTGGCAAACTGAAATTAAAAGCTTAGGGATCTAAAAGATACTTTGATGTACTTTGGTAGAATAGCAGGCAACTCACTTTTTCATTTGACAGTTTGGAATAGCACTTATGACTGAAATAATCTGTCACAACTACAGATGTGTGCAGTGGTTACCTATCTTTATCCACACTAGCGGCATGGGTCAAGGGATGTCAATTTTGGTCGGTCGGTCCACCACTTTGGTCCAAATTGAAACATACTGAACACACCTACTGGACAGACTGGCACAAAATCTTCTACATACATTCATGAACCCCTGGCGATGTATCCTAATAACTTTGATGACCCCCTGACTTTTCCTCTAGCGCCACCGTGAGGTTAACATTTATAGTTTTGAGTGAAATGTCTCAACAATGAAGTTTAGTACTGACATTCATGTTTCTCTCAGGATGAAGTGTAATTTGGTGATCCCCTGATTTTTCATCTGGTGCTATTATCATATCAAAAATGTCAATTTGCCTAATAATTTAGTTTATGACAAAATACCTTGTTTTTCAGGTATACTAACTCCAGTTTGCACGCTAACATGCTAACTTGGCAGTGTGTGCAGGGACTGATATTTTGCAATCTTTTTAGTAATCATGTTATGGAAATAGTCAATGTGGCTGTTATGAACGTTGATCATTCATTCAGTGGGTGTTCATAAAGGTCATAAATGACTACGGTGTAAAAGTTACTAATGACAGACAACAGCTCAATAATTAACATTTTGTACATTATGTGCACATTAAATGTGGACCTACTTTATGGATGCAACAACTGTTCTGACTCATCACATGTGAAATAGTTACATCTTTTTATCCCCCATGCAGACAAACTGAATGACTACACATCTGCACTTTCATTAAACAAAACACCCACTCGTCTTAACTCAAACTCTTAATTCTGTTTTAACTTCAGCTTCCTCTCACCATAATGAGGTCCAAGTTCAAACAAAGAGGTGAAGGAGGAGGAGGAGGATGAGTAAGGAATGACTAGAGCAAGCAGATGTAGGTGAAAAACATGTTTTGACATATTTTGTCATCTCACTTGGTTGCAAATTCACTAAAGGCCCGACACCCACTCAGCAATTACCAGCATAGCTCGCAGCCAAATGTAACATTCATATTGCAATACATGGCCTTGTCTGTACAGCACATGATGTCCCCCAGGACAGAACGAACCACAATACATCACAGTACAATTTTGTAATTATAATTCACCTTCTGTATAAACAAGTAATGTCTCACTAAGATTAAAAATCTTTTTACGTAAGAGTGACATGGCCAAAAGGGCAGCATACAAAGATGTAACAAACAAATACAAAATAAAATGACAAAACATCCTGTTAATAAATGTTGAAACACAAACCAGATTTTTAGAGCAAGTATATAGTAACCTTTCAAGACAGTGAAGCAGCACAGAGACATTGACAAGTAGAGTTACATTCTAGCTCCGTTATAATCGATGTGAATTCTCCAAGAGAGAATCAGTCAATTTGAAGTCACTCCTTAATGAGTTACATGGTGAAGGGGCAGAGGACTTAAAGGATTTTTAACCAAACACAATGCAAAGTTGTCTGTAAAACATCCTACGAGTGCAGGCCACAATGACCACAGCCTCAGGACAGATATGTATCCCCACAGGTGAGAAGGAATCCTCCCCTGGGACGGATTTGTAAATGAAACTATACCTGTGGATACGCCCACGTGCAGACAAAGCAGGTCACTCATGTCTGGCATACAGGGTTACAGTGGTGCGTTGGAAATTTACAGCCAGTCATAAAACATAAGGCAGCATGACAGGCAGTATTTTAACTCTGTAAGCCCTGAGCAGATGCATTTTTTTATATATGTTAAAAAAAGGTCATAATGAAGCAATAACGCTGCTGAAAAAGGGAACTTTTTAGATGGAAAGCAGAAACAAAGTTTTGTAACTCAAATTAGCATTCAACAGAAAAAAAAAAGAATATGATTCATGACATTTAAAACATGATTCATAAGGAACAATAATAGCACCTGTCAGAATGCTAAAAGATAAAACCAAAGTAAATAAAACCTAACAAATAGTGAACAAAACCTGACAAATCATTATACAAACCAGCCTTTGATCCAACTCTTGAGACACAGACTTTAATCTGTAGAGCAGTGGAGCATTAAATGTGTGATTAGTGAAGTGATGTTACACTTTGGTGGAACATTTTAACTGCACTGGAGGCACAGGGATGTAACAAGGGAGGCTCCAAAGCAGCAAGGCAACAGTACCAGAGAGAATATAAAAAAGGCAGCGATGTCTGATTCCTCAGCCAGTAGTGACAGGCGATGGTGCGTCTTTACTATACATCAAAGATCTCAGAGGTTGGAGGGATTTCAAGTATTTCTACTCAAGGATTACATGTTTCTGACCAGTTCCAGGAGGCGACTTTCTGTGTTTCTATCCTATTAAGAAACATGTTTGACTGAATGTTTATACCTGAGTAAATATCCTGTATCCTAGGTTTAGGAAACAAGTTACTATGAAAAGGTTTTCTTACACAAAATATCAGGTCCACATTAGACCAACCTCCAGTAAACAAGATGCAGAATTGAATATTTAATACCTGAGCACATACCTACTGTACACAGCACATGTCCTACTATATATATAGATTTTTACTGTTTCAGTTTAAATCTCTGTAAACAGTGTCCTCTCAATGTCCAGCTACTAAAATCCAGATGAGAGAAGAGAGGAGTTCATAAACATGTTGATAACATTCATCTGTGCTGGCTTTAATTATTACCGCACAGTCCTAGTAACATTAAAGGAAAATTCTGGTATTTTTTGCATAGTTGAGGCCGTTGTGACTATGATAACTTTACCCTTGCCACCTCCGTTACAGATATTCAGGAAACACGACTCTGGTAAAACAACATATAGTATATATTCAATATATTCAAGCAGCAAAACCTTTTACAGCTTTTCAAATAACCTTCAATTTTACATAAATCATAGTTTTTGCCCCTTAAGAAGATCCCTGTGCAGTCACATTTCTAATAATTTTGTTAGTGTATGGAAGACACAAGGACCAATGTCATTATTATTATTTGATGAAGGTTAAAGGTTCCCTGTGGAGTTTTTTTTTTAACCTGTATTAGCACTATGGAGTCTTTTCATGAGTGAGTCCCCCCATTTTGTTTGTCTCATGCATGTGCAAGAGGACACACAGATATACAGTCCTGCCAATGGTTTCACACTATTCCAGTGATCTACAGGTGGCGATAATGTGCCAAGAAATGCAGCAACATGTCAGCAAAGGCAGGGAAGAACAACACTACAAAAAAGATTTTTGTTTTACAAGAAAACTCGACAGGGTGCCTTTAATATAAATGTATGTTTGTCTGGTTGAACAACCACAGACTTCGTTGTGTCTGAAACCAAAACCAGACTCTTGATTTTCCATATGTAAAACAGTGAACATTAAGCGCTCCCTCCTCTCTATCATTTTGTTGCTGACTGTAGCCACCATTGCATCTCACGTACCAATACCAGACATTTCTGATGTGCTCATAATTCTCACTTTGTCACATCTGACAGCTGAGTTATTCCTATTTTCCTGTGCTCGAGGCACGTTTCTGCACAGAGTCATTTGAGACACACTGACTGCACAAATCTTTTTAATGAACAGTAAGTAATACTTCAAGCATCACTGCAATCATCAAAAATTACACAATGCACCCACAGAGTGAGACAGAGTGTGTGGGTGGACAGAGTACACTGTTTTTATTAATCATCAAAACCTCCGTAGGTTGATACATGGTACAAGTGTTAATTAATTTCTAATAATTATACAGAGGGAGATCATCATTGATAAAGTGTAAACCATTTCACACCAGAATGTAAGAGTACAGTGTTTCATTTTAGGTCAACCTCAGGGGGATTTAACATCAATAATACTGAAATATTTTCATCACTGGTGTTATTTTCTTGCCTGTTTTTACTCGTGAACGCTGCTGCAACTTGAGAAGATATTTTTACACTGCTGTGGCTGAGAGCTATCTGAATTTAATGAGGAATGCATTTGGCTCCTTCTTAAGCATGACAATGGATACTAGTTACTGTTATTACACAAATACATCCAAGTTTTACCCGGCCTTCAACAACAACAACAACAACAACAACAACAACAAGAACCTCACCTTCCAATATAACAGAGGGATAGGATGGAAGGGGAAGAGGATAGAGCAGTAACAGAATCTCAGAGAGAGAGAAAGCAGTAAACACCACTGAACAGCAAGAGCGATAATTTAAATTTTTCACCGGTGTTCAGAGTCAGTGAACAGTGGTGTGTTTGGAGAAAGCACCTGTATCAGGAACTCTTGTCCTGACTACTGACACACAGAATATCACTGTAATACAAGGCTATTAGAGCATGCGCCTGAGTAAAAGGCAGGGATTAGTCCGGCTTGTCACTGAAGGAGCTCTAACAACAGTCCCCCGAGGTGTAGCCGACTCATCCGCAGGTCCTCAGCAGCTTCTTGTAAACAGGTCTGTCTTCCTAACCACACAGCACCTTGATTGACTCTCTTTTAAAGGGCAAGTCAACCCAAATTAAATAATCTTTTTGTTTGTTTTTCATATCTCAAAACCTAATTCGTTCAGGTTTTGAGATATCCGTCTCTGAGATTTCTCTACATCAATATAACGGAGGCTAAATGAATTTTGCTTGTGATGCTCACAGCAGTGAAAAATTGCATTTAAAACTGCGCTAATTGATTTTTTAGAGGCAGCAGAACACTGACATATTATCACCTTATAAAATTGTTATGGGAAAGTTGTTCATAAACAACAGTCGCCTATTTTCACATACAGCAGACACCGAGCAACATTAGCAATCATTTGAAATTGCATTTGCTGTAGTGTAACTCAAGTATTCAGTCTCCTCACTCTGTCTGGTCTCCTGAGGGAAATATCTGCCACTATAGCTGCTAAATGCTCCACTATGTTCACCAGCTAGCTACTAACTTTGTCTGTCTGCTGTTTCTTGCTGAGCAGATAGTGTGCAGAGGGTTTATCAGAGCTTTTTGTCTGGAAACAGCTGCCTGCTGCGGCTGGAAACGAGACTGAAACGAAACAGTAAAGTTGTGGGTCATAAAACCAAAACAGTGCACTGAAAGACGCTAAAACGCTGAAGGGAACTGTGGAGTCAGGTGATAATTCTCACTGTGAATGATCCCTTTCGTATTACACAGTCATTTGATCCATTGGTAATATGAAAATATTGATTATCGCAGCTTTAAACAAACAAAGGTGTCCAAAATATTTCCAAAATTCATTGGAACTACTTTATACCAAAGAAATTATACCCCCAATTGGATTATCCAGAGTAACAAAGATACTGTTTCTGGAAAAAAGCTGTTGCTGATGAATTTTATGGGGTGGAGACAGAACCCCCTGAACGAATTAAACCAAAACTATCTGCATGGTTAGATAGCACTGGTGGTAAGTGAAAAAAAGATTTATTTTTGGAATTTGGTTGGTCCTCTCTTTTAATCAAACATACTCGCTCTAATGGACACCCATGCATGTGTTCAGTATGAATTTATAAATATACTGACACTGCAAAGACAGGAATCCATGGGAGATTTTCTGGTATGTGGAGATTCTCACCAGATCTCCTCTCCTTGTTGCAACAGCTCTGACATCTCGTTCCACTCTATTTCCCAAACCCATCATTTCCTATACAAATACTGCATTATATCGGCTCCAGTCTGTTTTTATTTTCCTCAAAGACGATTCCCCTTAGCTGGCTGACTGACAGCTGTGTGTGCATGCATCATTATCTCCTTCACAGAGCCTGTCTGTTGCCTTAGCCTGTGGCAGACCTCAATCACACAGTATTAGAAATGACTTCGGTTTCCACGGAGCGCTGCGCTTTTGCCTGCTACAGGTGCACCATAAATTATATGAACCAATGGGACATAGGTGAACTAGTTGTCCTGCCCATCTGGAACTACAAACATGTAAATTCAGGTACTAATAAGTTCATTTGATTTAGCTTGCGGAAGCCAAGACAAGATAATGAGTGTGAGAGTTGCTGATAATGTTCCTGTTCCTGGAAGTGGAGATCATTGAGGCCAATAAACTGATTAGATAGATGAAAGACAAACAAACTTAAAAAACTTAGCAAAATGAATGTAAATGTACTCATTCTGAGAAGCAGCTCAAACTTAAGATCAAAATTAAGAAAAACAGCAGCCATTATCTCCTTTTTGTCATATAAACTAACTAAACTGCCCCAATGATGTTGTTTTTACAGGTGCAATTATGTGAAACCTTAACAGGAATAATAAATCACTTCAATCTTTAATTTAAATTTGGTTCAGGTTTAAAATGCTGGTCAGGTCTGAGTTTTCAGCATACAGTCAGGTAATAAGATCCACAGAACAGAGGGTCTATGCTAATGCCTTAGTAGATAGTGTGCAGTAGATAAATCATGTTTATAGACTGATGTCCTCGTCTATGGCCTCTGTGAATATAACAAGATTGCTTCCAATTGAATCTAAATGTGAGCTTTATGCATGCAAACACACTGCATAATAAAATACTGCGCACATGGATATGGAATAAAGAGTCTCACTTGCCATTTTAAACTACAGCCCACCACACCGGCTATTATCTGGTGTTTATATTCTAATATGTGACTATACTGTAAAAAATGCTGCTTCTTTGTGTTGATCCTGACAATTTGTCAAATTTAAATTCAGCAGCACTGGGAGGAACACATCAATTCAAAGTGAAATCAATTCTATCCCCCCTCCCTTCTCCACCTCTTTTTGACTTTCTCCCACTCTTGCTTCTCCTATCTATTTCTCTTTCCTTTCTGTAATAATTATGTGAGCTGCAGCAAATGTAATTACAAAGGGGTGGGGTTGGGGGGATTGTGCGTGTATGTGTGTGTGCGCGCGGGGGGGTGGGGGTGGGGGTGGGGTGATTGCTACGCATGCACAACAAAATGCAACATTAAAAAGCTATTATCAGAAAAGGGAACATTTTGGCAGATATATGGTGGAGGGCAGCTCCCACCATATGTTTGTGGAGACGGGGACAACAAGTCAGGTAGTAATTATCAATCATCATCAGGAGAACCTGTCAAAACGCTAGGCCGGGCACACTCCGACTAGCGTTGCCATGGAGACAAGCCCACATCCCTGCAAGTGTGTGTTTACCAGAACATTAAAAATACACTCGTATATTTTTATCTCGCACTTATAATATCGTGTAAATCGTTCTTTTAGTTTCTTTGAGCCACTGTTAAAATGTGTGTGTGTGTGTGTGTGTGTGTGTGTGTGTGTGTGTGTGTGTGTGTGTGTGTGTGTTAAGGATTTCCTGCCAAGCCAAACTAGGGAAAGAGATTTTTCAGGGATACAATTGAGGATAATTTCGGTTGAGGTTATGGTTTTGGTTTTACACCGATTCCCTTGCCTTCAGGATCAGGCATGTTAGGGGTTACAGTTAGCAGCTGGATATGTAAATGGCCTATTCTCACCATAGTAATATTAAGATAAATGTGTGTATGTGTGTGTGTGCGCACATACATAATGTATTTGCCAGTAATGAGCTCATTTCTGTGACCATACTGTTGCTGTACACAGACTCTCCATTCAGACTGTCATTGTTAATATTCCTCAGCTGAGGAAAGAGGACATTCTCCCAAACCATCACGACTTTGTCAGTTTCAATTTTACATATCCCTTTTTCTTTTTTGCATAGCCTACTTCAGTTTCCATTTTACAAACACCAAATGCCTTCAAATCAAATTTCACTCCTTGCCATACAGGCTATTCAAAGTAGAAGCATTTCCAGAACAGTGTACAGTAAGTGTGACTTTTCACAGAATCACACACGAGGAATGTTTCTGGAACCTTTCCAGATTTTTCTAACGTCAATGGTGCTTTCAGATGATTATCAATTTCCATGTGGCCTCAATCCATTACCCTTCCAGGAATCAGGATTATTTTCACTTAAAACAAGCTCTGAAAATTAAATACATAAGCAAGTAAACATGAAAACAATTTAGGAGGAAATTGGTGTAAGTGCAGTATGAATTTTTCCTGCTTTATTATGGCAGTCATTTGGAAAAACAAAAAAAAATGAAAGTGCTCTTAATTCATTATTTGTGCGCTGTTGTGCATGCTCCCCCTGGGGAGAAGCAACATTACTCTTTCATCAGATCAAATGAAGCGAAGCCGTGCCGTTCCAGGAAGAGCCAATTAAACTGTTCAAAGAAGTTTATTATTGCGACGGATTATGAAATCATTCTCATCGGATTCATTGGGGTGTGTGTTTCGACAGGAGTGTGAATGTGTGTACTTTACCACTGCGCAAACTCATAAAGGCTGTCGACTCAAGCTTTCCATTTGCAGAGTAAATAGAAAATTATGGTACGGCGTCACAGTGTTACATGTTTTACAAGAGAAATTTCACAAACATAATTTATAGTCAAAATAAGCTGTAATTATAGAGAGAAAATCATTCATTTCTTCCGTCTTTCTCTCTCTTCCTTTCATGCTGTCCACCTCATGTGATCGCCTCATGATGGTAGCGTCACCAGTTAAGTACTTATTAACACACATCACATTTGAGACATGGCTGGGTTAATCTTAACCCAGATCCAATGGCTGACACATACACTGAGGAATGCAATAACCTCTGACCCTGGAGAACTTAATACTATCACCAAGTATTTAGCTCAAGACACACACACATGCACATGCTCAGTGTAAATTATACAAGAAAAAAAACTATTTTGGCTAAAGTCCAACAAGTCACACTATCTTTCCGCGTGTGTTTAATCCATAATAACTAACAGCGCTGCTTAGCTGTCAGGACAAAAATAAACATATACACCACACCACAATAGGCGACAGGCTGTAAATATCTGACAAGTGAACAAGTCACTTCAGCTTTTGCTTGTACCCAAGTGTTGGCAAGTAGCTCTTAATGGCTATTGTTCCAGGAGAGGAAATTGAAAAATAAATCCCATTTTGCAAAGAAATGTTAAGAGCACGCAGAGGGGCTGTCCCAAATACACACCCTGTTGTTCCAAGAGTGCCAAATGTAAAACAGAGTCAAAGTTACATAATGTGGAGGATTTGCTAAAAACGGGACAACCTTCAAACGCTTCCACATCATTGATACTGACAGACTGCAGCATCAACTCAGCAGGACTGGGGCTTTAAAAATACAGTATTTCAATTTGGCTTTTGGAGAGAGGGAGAGAGAGAGCGAGGGGGAGAGAGAGAGGATAGATAGAGGAATGGAACGGGGGAGAGAGAGTGAGGAGAGATGAAAGGGAGCAGTGGATAAGCTTCAAGGCTTATCCTATTCATTACTGGAAAAAAAAAAAATCACAGCATCGACCTATAAATAAATGAATGCCAGGATAAACACGGAGCCCATACATCAATAAAACATATGTATTCTAATAGATCACGCTCTAGTTACACTTGATGGGATTGAGTCAGCCAATGAGTCCAATCATAGGGACTATGGTGATTCTAAATAATCATCATTCCCATTACAAAATAGGCCAATGGATACTTTTATCTTTCTGTTATGTGTTTTGTATTTTAGGGATTTAAGAAGTTTATTCCAATAATCTACAAATAAGCTACAAGCTCTCTCCTGCTCTTTGTATTTTCAGTTTTCATGAACATGAATGTAGCTTTTGTAAACAAATGTCTAACACAGATGCCAGCAGTGACACTGTTGAGGTAGGGGTTCTCTTTTCCAAGAAATGTCTGGGTCATTTTGGAAAAAAGGAAATTAATCATAATCATCACATACAGTATAATCCACCCTCTGTTACTGCCATGTATAAGTGGTGTAACAATGATTTTTTGACGTCACTTAAGTTACACAAGCTCTTTTTCAGAAACAACAACCGGTAACAAGCCTCTGCCTGCAGACGCTGTGAAAGATGCTCGACACTTAACCCAGCAACCCGGCTTGAAGGCTGCATTCATGAGCTGTTTCTACATCAGCCTCACTGGCAGAGACAGACTTTGTAAACAGCATCTACGGTTACACTGATGAGTCAGACGTGTTCACTCCAGGTTGCAACATGCTGTTCTGTAATTTTTATTAGGGACATTCACGAGTTGTATCACAACTCACATCTGATATTTTGTGAAAAAAATGCGTAGTCCTTTACAGCTACAAACCTACCATGTCTTTTTTTTAATCATATAATGTGGAAGAGTGCTTCTTCCACATTTGACAAGTGTATTAATGGAATAATCATGTAAGCCATTATGAATGAGGTCAAGCTGGGCTGGTCAGCTGAAGTGTAAAGTAATTAATAACATGCTCCGGCAGTTTATCAGAGTTTTATATTACTCCAAAAATCTCCAAGCCTGATAATTATCTGTCAAATTATTTGTAACCATCATACCAAAGTGGTTAACCACTTACCTTAGAAGGACAAGTTCGGGCCCAAAAACCTTGCATTTTCAGATTAATTTCCTACATTTGAGGCATTTCAGTTTGCTATGAAAATCAGCATGCAGAGACATGAAATGTACTTGATGAGTGATCCTTCACAGTCAACATTTTAACGCCTTTATTATTTTTTTTTGTCAGTGTTAAGATCTTATGGTAGAGCAGGAGCCAGTCTGAAAATTATCTTTGGTGGTGCATTCAAGGACACTCCGACATCCAATGTTTGAACGTCTGCCATCAAAAACAACCCTCCCACAGCATTCATGATGTGTTGACAGAAAACCCCACATCAAATAGGATAATGAATTTGGTCAAAGATAACTCTTCAATCTTGGATGTTGGAGTATCCATAAATGCAGCAGGGAGAGATTTCAAAACAGTCACTACTAACAGCTTCAATAACATGTGATAATAGTGTGACAACAAAAAGGTGACTAAACGTATCACTGTGTTGAATCAACTATATAAAGTAGATTTCATATTTGTGCAAACAGATTCTCAGTGAAATAGGGAAAAACAGCGGCTGCCTGAAATCCTGAAAATCTCTAAATCTAAAAACTTTTGGTTATCTTTTGTAATATAAATATGTAAAAAATTCAAGGGCATAGGTTTTATCGCTCAGAAGGAACTAAAAGCATGTGAATTCTACTTCCTGCACATGATTATATCAATCAAAACACACATTTCTATGACAGTAGTAATATCCTGCTTTAAAAGACAAAATACAAATGCTGTGTAAACTGCTGTATTATTAATACATTATCCCTACTTAAAATCACATAATATTGTACGAGGATCTTCACTACAAAAAGCACTGTCCTTTACTGCCTTATCTAATATTTAGTATAATTTGATTGATGTTCAGTTCTAGCATCTTTTTAGAAAAATATTGACGGATTAAATTGTTTTTTCCCGAAAAAACATGCAGAAGAGGTTGCAATATTATTTCAGCCTAGACCAGTGCAGTCTCTGTCTCAGGCTACAGGCACATCCTCTGCCTATCAGAGGGTTGAGCGTATGAAGCCTGAGAGGCAAAACCCAGGGCAAAGAAATGTAAGCAAATGACTCACTGCTGCTCTTTAGCTTATTGCTGTGACCGCATGGTAATAATTCAAATGTATTGCAACTGAAGTGTATCACCATTCTGATCAAATCCTCTCTTCTTTCATCTGGATTTTTACAACTGGACAGTCAGAGGACTCTTTACCTGTTTAGAGAGATTTTAGCGAGGAAATAAAACTGACACTGTAAAAGTGGGGGAGACTAAAATAGATTTTGAGAGGTGTTGTGACCCTTTAACTAAACTAAGAGTATGCCTGGGCAGTGGTGGAAGAAGTATTCAGATCAACTGAGTAAAAGTACTAATACCACACTGTGAAAAATACTCCACTACAAGTAAAGGTCCTGCATTCAAATGCTTACTTGAGGATACTTAAAAGTATGTAAGTATTATCAGCAACATTTGAAGTATCAAAAGTAAAAGCACTCATTATGCAGAAAAATGTCAATCTCTGTCAGTGTTTTACTATTATATATGATGTTTTTGGCTTAATTTCCAGCTGATCCAAGGAGGTTTTAAATAGTTTATCTTAAGAAGAAGAATTTAACACATAAAGGAACACTTAACTTCAGTTTATTAGAAAAAATTCAAATTCAAAATCACCAAATTTGGAGATACATGGTTTTCACTGGACAGGAAGGGTATGAAATTTGTAATCTGAAAAGCAACGAGTAACTAAAGCTGTCGGACAAATGTAGAGGAGTAAAGAATACAATATTTGCCTCTGAAATGTAGTGGAGTAGAAGTATAAAGTTGTATAAAATGGAAATACTCAAGTAAGGTACTTGAGTAAATGTACTTTGTTACATTCCACCACTGTACCTGGGTGCTCTTTCTTCCTCTACTAGTCAATTATTTTTGATCAGCACCAGCTTCTCTGACAAACCTTTGCACTGTAAGTCCAGACCTCTGAAAAGCTTCTCGTCTATAGCCAGATGCTTATTCATCTCTCTGTGCTGTTTGCTAAAAATAGATGAGCAGCAATGCAAAGCAATATGTGTAGAGCTGGTGTGTTGTTGATGACATAATAGGGATAATCAGGAAGATTGTGCCTTATTCAGCCCAAATGTCATGTGCTTTTAGTTAAAATAGCACTGTGGCATCTATTCTGCCTGTGCATGCCAGGTATATTAGAGCAACAAATAATAATACATTTTTTATTTCTTGTAAAAACATAATTTTACAGATATGTAAGGGCATGACAATGTACTACATAAGTGGCCTTTCACCAGATGTTCAGTTCATTGTTATATAAATGTCCTGATTATAAAATCAGACTATACAGCTACAACATGTGCTCTTTTCTCCTCTAAATTTCTCCTCTATAGCCTCTGTATACCATGACATATGGACGATGAAAAATTCATGGGCCGGTGGTTAACACAAATCTGCAGAGGAGATGGGAAAACATGAGCTTAGCAAGCAGTTTGCCTATTACATTAACAGACGGGGCTGTCATGGGACGATAATGGTGTATGCATATTTCATCTAATCTGATTTCATGTTTAAAGAGAGAGCAAGAAAGTGGTTCAAGTTGTGGAAACAATGACATCATACTGTATGCTCATCTGGTGACCCAACCCAATCAAGCTAGCAGGACCGCATGTTTTTAAAGATATTATCTCGAAGTACAGGTTTGAGATTTTAGCATGTTTACTGCTTTTCAGATTTCCCTTTTCCCCTCGTCTCTCCTTCTCTAGTATAGAGTATATTTCAGTTTCAGTGAGAATACGAGTGACAGGAAATCACAGGAAATCTTTTTTTTCCTTCAAACACAGATGCAACTAACTCAGACATACAGAAACAGCCTCATAAACACACACAAAGCACCACCAAATTCAGCCACAGATGTACAAAACTAGCACACATGCACCACATTACAAAAATAGACTGCAGAATCCTGTTTATGATTAGTGGATCTGAACAATGTTAATAATTGAAGCAATAAATAGTTGTTTTTATACTCCTCCCACCCTTGAGGATTACAAAAAAGGATTCCAAAGGATTGTACTCAAAATGTTTCTTTTTAATAAAAATCAAACCAGCACAGAGTGAGAGATATTTCAAACAAACACACACTGAGCTGAGCGTGAAATATATCGTTTCTGTGCCAAGGAAAGAGACCTGGAGAATATAGGACAAAATGAGAAAGAGAAAGAGGAGGGGGGGGGGGGGGGGGG
>LKNJ01001170.1:133595-165918 GCA_002120245.1 Maccullochella peelii
GGGCAGCTCCTCTCAACTGTTTTGCCTCAAACATGATTGCCTCACTAACTTTCAAAATGCTGTTGATTTAAGCAATGTGCACACAAGGAGTGTTAGGTTTCCGAAGGGGCGGAGGGGAGGGAGGCGAGAGGAAGGTCAGCAGTTTGGGAGCATAACTTCAGAATCAGAGAAAATGGGAAAAATGTTGGTCATAATATTTTCCTTAACAGATGCCCAAATGAGTAGCTGTCAAGGTGCTGCGATGTACATCTTGTTTATATATATCATATACAGCACCTCTAGGTTGGGCTTACACATATTTATGTTATTGCTTTGTAGCACATGCTGTATCCATGCCAAACAAATGTGAGTAGTACTCAACAGAACCATGACAGCTAATAACAAAACCTTGAACCTTGTCATCTGTCATTCAGTGCTGCAAAGGCCCGGCCCACTCAAACTATTTCTGGCTTTTTCTCACAGCGGAGGAGCCTCAGTCATGACTGTATTATTATAGTACAGTACAGTATATAAGCCCTTCTTTATTCTTAGGTTTATATAAGAGCTTGTTTATCATTCAGTACGTCAGTGTGCACACAATAAAGCGTCTTCCGCACAACTTTATATTATTATATTTCCTTTTCTGCGATGGTGCAGTAGTAATAGCACATTCCTCCTGGCAATAAATTTAATCGGGAACACAAAGTAGCATGGGTATAATCAATCCACGCTGGCAGAGAATGCATGATAATTATAAACAAAAACTGTGTCATTCCCCATGAGGAAAGCAGCTGCAGGGGTGACAGGCGATGCTGAACATAAATATGGATCACAGGACTAAAGATCTGGTAACTGACGCAACCGCGGTTTTGCTCAGGCTGTCATTGTCATACCAGGAACGACCTTACATCATCGGGTAAAGTCAGAGCAAACACTGAAGACATCAAAGTCATTATGTATCCACCTCCAAAAATACAGATAAATCAGAATCAGAGTACACTGGACATGTTCAAATAAAAAAACATATGCTGCTGATTATATAATAATTCTGTACATGATCATGCTGGACCTACACCTCCTGCAGTGCTGTGTTGAAACCATAACCAGGCTACCAAGAATAGACTGGATTTCGCCACCAGGCTTTCATCTGATGGCTACATTTCACACAATACTGTACCAACAGGCTTGCTGAAAATCTGCAATAGCACTTTTTTTTTTCCTGAGGCCTCTCTTCTTCTCTACCCCCTGAGGTAGCCTGACACACTTTCATGAATTAGCTTAGACAAGACGGACGGCTATTAGAGCTGCCACAGCAGATTTGGCTGAATCTAAAAGGTCAGAATTAGCATTGAGAGAAGCATAGAAGAAAGTCCTAAAATTGCTCCCCAGATCAATTTTTAACTTTTTAATATTTCACAGCTGCACAGTATTCCTTCTTACGTGTCCACAGCGCTGGTATTTATCCTAATAAAGGTGGATTTAATATGCCATTTATTGCTGCTTTTTTGATACAGAGCCTGTAAATGGCAGGAGAACTTTACTCAGCAGTTGTGTATGTTTCTATGTGCATATGTGCAAACATTCATGTGTGTGTTTGTGCCTGTAAGTAAGACGCCCTTGAGGCCTAAGTTCACTTGGAAGAGTTATGGAAATTACTTGGCTCTGCTGTTTTGAAACAAATCACAAACAAGTCTCCTAGCAGCAATTCAAGCAGAAATAAAAGCCTGCTTCAAACCTAGTAAACCTTCGTGTGAATAACATTAGAAATCTGGTTGCCTTAGTCAAAAAAAAGTAGAACTCCCTTAGGCTCTGAAAATAAACCTTTAGCTTAAATGTGGCTCACAGAGGAATGGCATTATTGAGCCAAGTGAATGAGCAACAGCAGCCACAGGATGTTAGCGTTACTATTCATAACTTATTTTCCTATGCCTAAAACCGTTTTCCCTTCTGGTCTCACCTCTGCTGCTCTCTTAAAATGCAATTACCTACTGGCAAATTTACAGGAAAAGAAAAACAATGACTTTTGACCAGAGGAGCCGTTACTGTAAATGTCAAATTGATGCTGCACAAGAGCCCGCTGAGCTCCGCTGTGCTACCGAGCAGAGGAAATATAAAGAGAGATGAATCATATTATTCCTTTGTTTTAGCCCAGCTCGGGGTTAATAAAATGTGTGGATTCATGAGTGGCAGGGAAAGCACAGTGAATGGCAAATAGACATGTTCCAGCACTTCAAAATTCCTCACTGGAACCACAGAATGCTTTTCATAGGTGTGACTGGTGAGGGTGTTTGAATGACGGTCACTTGTGTTCGTAAACAGAAAGACTCATCTGGGGCCAAACGAACTGAGTCTAAATGAAAAACATATTGAAAGCATATTGAAAAACAAATGCTGGTCAATTGTATTGTATTGAATTTTAGTCTTAATCAACTAAACTACAATAGCATTGATCAAAAGCATGTTCAGTGTAGATGGCTTTAATTAATTTGGGCAATGAAAGGTCAAAAGGGACAAATAGAAGAAATAAAGTAGTGACGAGTGAAATGAGACCACAGAACACAAACTAATGATCTCCACACAAAGCCAAATGACAACTATGGAAAATGTAGCATAGACTTCCTCATAACAAGTAATGAACAACAAATACAGAATCCCAATTTCTGTTTAACACTCTTTTGTCTGTGTCTTTTTTTTTTTTTTTACATTTATCTCATTCAAAGCCAAGCCAAGTAACAGGTACTATAAAAGCCTCCTCAGTTTTGGGTTGTTTCAAAAACCATGTACCTCCAAATTTTGTGATTCTGGATTTTTTTAAGAAACACTGTCTGAAGGATTAAGTGTTGCTTTACAGAATGAGAAAATCCTTGTACCTCTTTAGCTAAATAGATCATTTAAAAGAGTACACCACTGATTTAGCATTGCAATCCTATAATACATTATTCCACGCATTCTTCTTCCTTGTCCAAACCTGCCACCTACATCACCCACAATGCAACTTGACCGCCAACAGCTCGGTCTGAGAGATTCAGGTGAGTTATGCTAGTAGCGGCTAATGTAGCCTCGAGCCATTAGCCTCAAGCAGAGATGAGGAGCGGGCTACAGAGGTTTTTTCATTTTCAAACTTGTAGTCTTCTGGTCAAGACCCAACCAACACTGACTCAAGAAACATCACTTGAGGCATTTATCAGACTTCACACAGCTCCCTCTGGAGCCACAAAAGGCTTTAAACAACTTTCACAGACCTGTAAACAGACTTTGATGTGTAAAATCAGTGCACTTCCCCTTTAAAAAAATCAATGGATAATCTGAAAAATGTATTGACAACTGTATTTGGCTTTGGAACCCAAATGATACAGTAACTCCCTTTTCTTTGCCCTTTGATGGTCTTCATTTTGATAGGCTTACACAAATTACATATTTAAATGAACTCAAGTACATTTTCCAGGATTTCACACAATGGAACTAAATTGCTTGGCTCATAAAGTCCATTTCCAAAAGCAGACTTGAACAAATGGTCAGGGTAACCAAAATGACATAATTGAAAGTTTGGGATGAACCGTACTGTGAGAATGAGTTTTAAGTGCATGCTTATGTTCAGAGCTCAGGACATGAGGAGTTTGGTGTTTCATGAGGCAATGTGCAAGACTCCAGATGAGCTAATATGATAACTTATCTGAAGGCTACAATCAAAGCTCCAGCTGCCACACTCACCAAACTCGTCACAGATGCTCTCGTTCTGCAGCAGAGCGGGGTGTTCGAAGGTGTCCCGGCAGTACAGGATCCTCGTGCTCCCGCCCAACGCAGCGATGCTGCCCAGTGCCAGCACTGTGTGGTCTATGAGCAGAGAGGACGGCTGCTCTCTGAGCCGCGCCAAAACTGAGCGGTAGCGGCAATACTGGGGGTAACTGAGGACCAAAACCTTCCGCCCATCCTCCTCCTGGCCTGAAAAACACACAAAATACAGACACACAGTTAGAAGGTCCACCGATTTTATTATCTATATAATTTGACATTCAATAGGGACATTTGCAGGGAAATAGAGAATGTTTTGTTCTTCAAGTGCTCCTGTAAGATTTGTAGTGAATGGCAGCACTTAATTTTACAGGACACATTCACTCCACCATTTGTCTTTCGGTTTTTACTACTTTATTCTCTCTCATACATCACTCTTTTGCTGCTATTATATTCTGGCACATCTGCTGCCAGTGTGCTGCTTTTACTATTGGCCTTAACTTGCAAGGTTGCGTGTAATGTTTGAGATCTTAGACTTTAGGGTTGTCATACTGTAACTTTTGGTGAGTACCAGATAAATCTCAAGAAGGTAAATGTGTGATGAAAAAAACCCAGCAACACAGAAACTTTTTATGTATATATTGCTTTGTGAAATCATGCCAAAAATGTACTTAATTGTCATGAATTTTCAATAATTTCTGGAAAGCAGTACATCTTTGCTATATGCTAATTTGTCCACTGCCAAACAATACCCGTATTTTTGAACAGTTCTGTCTCTCACATACAAATATATTCGTTGCTCTTGCAACCTGATCTCTCTGTGTGTTAATGTTGCATCACATTAAGGAAGCAACCTGCTCTAGTGTTACTGTTTCATTGTGACTTTAAATAGTTTTCATGAAAACTTTCCTTGCAGTAATAATACATTTCACCAAACTGACACAACGACCCTTTCATGTCTGCCGTACAAACATGTTATGTTGTTGGGCTGCATGTTTGAATCACTGTTGGGGTGACAAGAGGAACAACTCTAGACGCTCGCTACTTTGATTGACAAGGTTTTTTAACAAGCCAGTCTGAGGTGGAAAGCGTTTGGAGCAATTTAGACAAGGTAAACGCAAGTGGGTGTTTGCATGTGTGGCCACTGGCGGCCTGGGTAAGTGGGATGTCTTCCTCACTGCTGACCTTGTTACCCTACAACCATCTAAATGTATGAATCTAGTTATACCTGCTGGAAAAATCAAATAAATAATAATTTATTATAAAAACAAACTTAAATGAAAACTATGAGAGTATATTAGTTTTCCATCTTGCTTTAAGATCTACAGCCTTTAGTTTGACGGCAGTAATCTGGCACAGTTGGTTGATAACAAGTAGTAGTGAAACCTCCAATTAGAGGCAGACTTTACCACCACATTGGGTGTGGTGTTTCTGATATGGGTGTGTAATTAATATTCCACTGACACTGTGTGCGTGACTAATGTATCATCACCTGTGACAACTAACTGCCAAAGATATCTCTTCCGTTATTTTGTAGAACTTCTGGACAGGAAGTACAGACTGAGCTGACAACACAATACACTGCCAGGAACATAAAACACAAAAGCCAGGAAATATGCTGATAGACAAGTCAAACTGTTAATATTATACTTATAACATGTAAGAAGAAGACTAAGAGTCTACAGCTACATAGCCATTCCATCCTGCTAATATACTTATAATAACAACATGCTGATGTTTAGTAGGTATAATGTTTACCATGCTCACCAACTTAGTTTAGCATGTTAGCATGCTAACATTTGCTAATTAGCACAAAATAAAGTACAGCTGAGGCTGATGGGAATGTCATTAGTGTTGCAGGCATTTGGTAAACAAAAGTATTGGATAAATAGAAATGTTGTCCTGATGATGTAGCTAGTTGAATATTAAGGGATCACTAAAGTTTTTATAATTCATCCTGAGGGGTGCATGAATGTCTGTACAAAATTTCGTGGCAATCCATCTAATAGGTGTTGAGATATTTCAGTTTGGGCCAAAGTGGTGGACCAACTGACAGTCTGCCACCCCTGGCTAATAAAAATGCCATAAACTCACTGTTGAACAGAAAGTATTTTATGAAAAGTATGATAAAGTCATACAGATACAATGCTGAGTGTCAGAGACATATCACGAGTCACTACAGGAACATTTTTAAACAATAGTGAGAAGTTAGAAATTAGAGCACAGAACTCAGATATGTTAATGTGGCTGTAAAGTCACTAACTACCAGATATACAGTATACACAGTATACCTATATTTATACAGAACTTGACATGATAAACTAAGCGCTCTGGAATGGGGTTTTTTTCTTGGATTTATTGACAATATCTGAACAAACTGAACCAGCAGACTATACATTTTATTAAACGTAGCCTCTTTATTTTGCTTCTATAAAAACTTCTTACAGTATATCTTCTTCTATATGTGGATGTTATGCAAATAACAGAGCATTAGCTGATTAAAATTACGGTTTTTACGCAGTCCTGCTTAATTACAACAGAACATCTCTTGCCACCAGCATGACAGAAATATAATAATGTCTAACTAATTACATGCTCAGATATTATGCTTTTATGCAGCAGGATATGGAACTGCATAAATAAGGCACTTTAGGAGAGAAAAAAAATTAATGAGCCAATTTGAAGGTGTAGAAGAGACATTTCATAATTTTTAAAGATGATATTGTACCCAGTGTTTCCCCTCGGATTACTTCGCAGGAGCTCTATGTTCTGCTAAATCTGATTAGTTTTGTCTGCCTTTCATGTTTAACGCTCTCGCCATAAAACGGGCCTAAATCTTACCCACCATAAACACTGAAAGGAAATTATCTGGAGTATTGACATTATGCATTATGACTTGACGTGAGATATAACATCACACAAGAGATATTTTACATAAAATAATGTAGACTTGTGACTATTATTAGTCTGTCAATTACTTCCTTGATTGTTTAGTCCATAAAATATCGGAAAATAGTAAAACATGTCCATAACAATTTCCCAGAGCTCAAGAAGTCATATTTAAATTTCTTGTTTTGTTCAACAGCTGTCAAAAAGTCAAAAGTGTTCAGTTTAACAGCATAGAAAACTAAAAAAAACCTGCAAATATTGACATTTTAAAAGCTGAAACCACTTAATTTTTTGCATTTTTGCTTAAAAAAAATGACTCATACGGTTAAGCAATTGTAAAAAATAGCTGCCGATTTATTTTCTGTTGATTGACTAATTGATTAATTGACCAATTGTTTCAGCTCTAATATAATATGATAAATGAATATAAGATGACTTTATATGGCAAAATACAGTCTCTGGTCCAGAGCTCCCATGGGTTTACCTGAGAATCTGAACATAACATGTTTGCAATTTTCAACTATGGTGATTAGATGGTAATAAAATGACACTCAGCAGAGGTAATACAACACAGTACAGTACTGCGCAATGACTCTAAATTGGCCAAATCATAATACATAGACAAATTATGCATGTGCATTGCTCCTTAAAGCTTCAGACAATGTGACATTTGTAGACTCCCTTGCTCTTATGGAGTGTTTTTTGAAAGCTAATATTTTTCTAGCTTACAAAGCCGACTCCACGGTTCAAAAGTTGATGAAGCAGAGTCAGGCAGTTTGAAACACGATTTTTACATGAATTATTCACTGTCCTATCTGCTTTGACAAAGCCCTTGGACATGACATTCATGGGAAATTCTGCCTGTAAGTTAATATTTCAAGGGTGGCTAACTAGCGAGCTTTTCACCTTGCCTTCCTAAAGACAAAACAGGCGGTTTTAAAAATGCATTTTTCCCTTTTTGCTGTTATTTTATCGAGCTGGAGGCTGATAGCACCATTGAAATGTGCAGCAGAAACAGGGCAGGAAGGGCACCATTCATGACATATTTACAGCAGCTGCATTCCCAACAATCAGCGTAATTAGTTCCACTGTACTCCAATATGACGACCACTTCAAAAGAAATTATTTAAACCATTCAACCAACACACACACACACACACACACACACACACACACACAGACAGCCTATGCGGAGGTAGTTGCCACAATGCTCACAGATGTATAAACACACATATTCCTGCATACATGCACATGCATATCCCACTGCAGACACACACATTCATCAAAGATTGCGGCAGTTGTCATACTCAGTTACAGCTCAGAGGTAGAGCAGGCTTTGTTCCCAAATGTCAGGGATTTTATTGTAAGCGGTCACCGTCAGACTCTGCTCTTTCTCCCGGGGACCCTCACAGCATTTCACTTGATTAGATTCAATTTGGAGAGAGAGCTGCAGGGCATTAATAACTGTACAAAGGCGTTGTAATGTATGCATGCCGGTGTGTGTGTGTTGGTGCGTGTAATGTACATTGAGTGTGCGTACACTTTAAAAATCCCTTTTGTTCTTACAGCCCCAACCTTTCAAAATAAAGAATGTCCTTATCTTGACGTAAGCTTTCTAATTGGTTGGGGCTGTGGCCGCATCACTTGAGAGCTGGAAGACATTATGTGAGAACATTATGCAATTTGTTTCTCTCTCTCTCTGGATCTCTATTCTATTTTCTCTCTCTGTCTGTCTGTCTGTCTGTCTGTCTGTCAGTCTTCTCCTGGTGGTAGTATAGCGTGTTGATCAAACAGCTGTGGCGTGGCAGATTATTTTCAGAACGCGCCGTAAAGCTCCTAACCTCATAAACTACAATAATGTCAGGGTCATAACTGCTGTCCAGGACAGCTGACGTTATAAACACAGTCAGTGCAGCACTCAGTAAACTTTAACAAATACAATGATAAAGTATACTAATAGTTCAGTACAATATTTAGTATTATACATATGATACTGTGTACAAATGTATTACACTTAAAAGGGGCACTCCACTACTTTTACACACCAACTTGTGGAGTGCTACTCAGCCTGTGAAAACAGTTATAAAATGTCTTCTGCAGCTCTGGTGGTGCTTTCCAAAGTCTGAAAACATAACCCTGATTATGTCATAGTGATGTCATCAGGGTTGGGCTTGAATACTACACATTTATAACAGAAAGCCTGTGTTACAAACTTGGGGGGAAAAAGACATGAGGGTTTACGAGCCAAGAGAGCCCTAATAAAAGAAACTATCGAGGTTGCATTGTGGGAATTGTAAGATCTAGTGTTGTTGGAGCTTGAGCTTAAGTCTCCCAACTTTGTGTAAGTGTCATGCTAAACTGCTGGAGTACCTCCCTTAATTTGTGTTGCACTTGTATTGTCTTAAATCCCCCAAAACAATAGTTTATAAAGAACTGAACAAAACGGAGAAAAACACAAATAGACACAGGTATATAAAACAATCAGAGCTCTACAATACAAAACAGGTTAAGAAGATGGACAATCTGTTATATACGGGTGAGTTTTCAACTGTGACTTTAAAGAACTGACAGATTTCTGACGTTATACTGGTGCATAGTTTGGGAGCCATAAATAGAAATGCTTGTTCTCCTTTTGACTTGCTTGTGACAGTTGAAAGACCTTGATCAGTTTTGTTATGGCTTGTTTATACTGCTTCTCCTTCTAACTTTTATTACTAAACTTACTTACTACTTCTATTACTTAAATAGCGGCAGTAGTAGTAGTAGCTGTAGTAGTAGTACTAGCTAGTTGAAGACGCCTACAACTAAATACTGTAGAGTGGACCTGCCATGCCAGGTCTAAAAAGTCATAAAAGTAAATTTAAAATCAGTGAGTGGTGTGTGGAGTGATATTAGCATATGTCTAGTGTTATTTAGGAGTCTGGCAGCAGAACTTTGTTCAAGCTCTAGACACTTCAAGGATGAATGACTTACTCAAGTAAAAAGTGCATTACAGTAATGTAACCAGGATGTGAGAAAGGCACAGATAAGTTTTACTGTGTCCTGAGATGACAGGATGTGGCTGATTTCACTAACATTCCCGAGATTAAAAGAAACATGACTGACTGTTTTGTAGTATGCAAATTGACGTGCAAACAGGAATCAAATTTTTACATTTTCAGACAGAGGCATTACGTGACTACAGCAAGAGCCCAGAAATGATTGAACTGCTTGTGCAAACAGGGTCAGGATCAATGATTAAAATGTATGTTTCAACTTAAAGTTTGAGCCATCCACCCCCTGATGTCGGGAAGACAACTATGTAAAATGGACGATCTGCTAAACTCATTTGTGGCCCGGAATACCTTAAAAATTACATCACTCACAAGGAAGTTTTACACTGCAACGCTTTCTTTCTTTATTCATAGAAAAATACTAGTGTTTCAGGTATTATTTTGACCAAAGAAACTGTACAGTGAATCAATATTGTATGTTACTTGTGTGGCTTTGTAGGATTGTGTTTTGTTATGAATCATGACCCAAGGGATAAGACAGATGCCACTGCCACACAAATGAAAGGGAACTAAACTCAGAGAAAGCTGTATCTGTTGATTTTCTGAAGACAAAAGAATACAAACATCTGTCACTCAGGTGCAGCAATATTATTCTTTTAATCAAAAACTTTACAAGCAGAGATCGGGAGCAAAGCACTAACAGTGAACAAAAGGAGTAGTTACACTGCAGAGGTTCTGTTTTTATATCTTATTGATTTGAAGATGTGAAATAAAACAGGAGAAAAAAAGTCTAAGTCTTCTTTTTCTGAGCTGCAGTATTTCCTTCTTAAAGGAACATACCGCTAGATTTGATTGTATTGATTTCCTGGTTTCCAGGCAGCCCTTGTTTTCTACTCATAACAGTATGAAAATCAACTTGCAGAGACTTTAAAGCCGCTAATAATACATTTGCTCATCCATCACAGAGAGTAAGTGAAATTCCTTCTTTGGCGTTGTGTTTAATGAAACAAGAAAATTTGAGAGTCGTCTACCAAACACCAACTTTTTAAATGCAACACATGAATAAATTCATGTAATCCTTTTTGCAACATCTGTGCCTGCTTCCTGTCTGTCGTCCTCTTAAAATCACAACTTTTAGCAGCTGACTGTTCTTTCTTGGACATCTTGGACACTGAATCACTCACCAACGCATATCAATAATAGCAGGTTTTAAGTCTTTTTTAGTTGATTTTCTTGCTGCGCTGACGTGAAATGAAACTAGTGCTGAAACAACTAGTCGATTTATTTAATTAGTCGACTGACAGAAAATTAACTGTCAATTTTCATGATTGATTGTTTAAGTATTATTAAGTAAACACCTGTTTCCAGCTTATTAAATGTGAATATTTGCTGCTTTTCTTCTAATTGAATATCTTCACTATGAATGTCTTTTGCATTTTGGTCAGACAAAACAGACAAACTGACTTGGGGTCGAAATCATGATGTGCATTTTACACTATTTTGTGAGAGTTAATGACACGATTTTTTGATTGATCATAAAAATAATCAACAGAATAATTCATAATGAAAAGAGGAGAATACATCTAAAATCTTGTCTGTGTAGCATGTTTAGGGAAATATCTGCGATGTCAAGTACAAGGGATTCATAGTTAATGTGCTAAAACGTGCAAGAACAACAATATAGTCCTTTAAAAAACACAAATATTGCAGTAATGTATCACACTACACTGTAAGCGACACTGCTGCAGTCCACCGCAGACTGGTAAAGTCATTAGCTACAGTAGCTGTCATGAGACACTCTGCACAGTAAAATACAGAACTCAATCTACTCCAACGTAGTAAAAGCAACATGCTGTAATATATGCGCACAATATTTGGTTCATAAATATGACAAAATTATATTTAACAACTCAGGGTGGATTTGATATTTGTGGGGGAAATATTCCAGTGAGCCAGCTCTAACTTTGAGGAAAAACGCTTAGTAAAAAAGAGAAGACTGTACTGTAATGCAGCCACACTGTATATGAGAGAAACAGAAGTAGAAATAAATATGATGGGAAAAAGCTCTGACAGTGCATTATACCAGAAAGAATTAAAGAATATTTTGTGTAATTACACCAAAGGAAAAATTTCTGCTTCTCTTCCATAACAAGCACGATAAATTACTCGTCGTAATCAAAATCTCAGAAATGCCGCATACAACATGAAACTCATTAGCTGGGGTTGAAGCAGCTGCTCTGCTGGATGAATAGCTATTGCAATGTTAGATGAAACATCATTGATATCATTGAATTTCAAACCAGAAAAATAAAAAAAGGGTGATCTACTGCTGCATCTCTGAGATCCTCTGCTTTTATTGGGAGAATTTCTATAGCGGCTTTGGCAGATGGGAATAAAACTAGTCGTAATATGAGGGCTGCTGACAGTTTAAAGCAGATCTGCGCTGGCTAATTAAAACCCAAATGTGACTCATGTAAACTGTGTCATTTACATTCAACCAAGCTTAAAAATATCCAAACTGCCCACAAGCTCTGACAAGATCTTTCAGGCAAGTGTGCTCATTTATCTTGTCGCAGACGAGCAGGAAAAAGCTGAAAACCATTACTCTCATGCTCTCTGTCACCCGCTGTAGTCCGTAAATCACTCACTCGACTCAAATTTGCTGTTGTCAACATTTCCACATTATCTGCTCGGCCAAGGAATTTACTGGATCCCCCTGCTGCTTTTGTGGGGTTGGCGAAAAATGGCAAGGCATGTAACCCAGAGCCAATAATGTCACTTTCATATTTGATGGGGTTTTTTTTGTTGTTGTCGCTTTTTTTAAGCAACAAAACAAGTCTGAAAGCTTTAAGAACAGGCAGAAAGTAATACATTGGCGAAGAAAAGAGGGAGAGAAGAGAAAGAAAGAGGGAAAAGGAGAGAGGAGAAGGTTCTTGTTTGGTATTCTCAGTCCATCCTGCAGGCTCTCTGCTCCGTGCTCTGTATTGATCTCCGAGGTTGCCCTGTTTCCATTTAGCCTCTTCTCATAATATATAACACATCTCTCTGATTCATTCGCCTTCTCCCTCTCTCTCTCCCTCTCTCTCTCTCACTTCTCAATGAGGGGACATGACACTGAGAGGGGGCCATATAAGCAGCAGCAGGCGCCCGATCTGGCTATTGGTTTCATGTTATTGAAACCTGACCAAATAAAGAGGGAACAGCATCTGTCAATGACACCGAATGGAAATGATGCGTGGGGAGCAGGGGGGGGTCACATTTTTTACTAGCCGCAACCTTGTGTTTCCTACAAAGAGAGAATTATATGAAACAATGGAATAAATTTGCATGATTCATTGCTCGACCAATCTGTGAATGACTACACTATCGTGGATAAAACAAAATGTGCTAGAACATTTTGCTAATTACAAGCTAGTCTGTACTGTAAACAAAATCACATTAATTACGCGGAGGATGCGGCATCAATAAATCACTGTAAAACAAAGCAAAGCCATCACCCAGTGTGTCACTAACACTCCGCTTATTTTGTTCAAAGGGAGTAGAAATTGGAATAATATTTCAAATTAATTTAACGGACCGGCATTGAGTAACATACTGGGTTTGCAAATGACTCAGTGGCCGTCCGTCATCAACATCACATCAGTCACAGACACTGACTCGCCTTTCCCTTGCTCGTCATATCAACTGCAAGCTGCATGTGCTCTCACACACACACACACATTCAGCCCTTTAAATGGACACTCCACCTAAAATACATCTTTTGAGGATCATGATATTATTATTATTTTTCAGAATTTCCCCCTGGGGATCAATTAAGTCTTATCTTATTAAGAAGGTTTCTTCCTTTGTCGGTATATCACGATATGCCAAATGTCATATATAAAATGATCAAATTGATGATCCAGCTGCACTTATGGCTAATATTTTTACTAACAACGAATTAAATGACTATGTGCAATGTGAAACAGGTCTCTCATACTGACAAACAAATCATCAACTGACTCTTCATTTCCCCTCAGCTCTGTGGAAGGTTTCCGTATCTTTCAGCTTAGCTTGTTTCAGTTTTACAAGCCACAGCGTCACTCTTTTGGCTCACTTTCACTCATAAGCATCGTTTTCAGCGAGAAAGACATAAAAACCCACCGTACGTACGGTACACATCAACTTTATAAAGTGAGGACATGTTAATGTTGTGTTCACTGATTGTTCAGCTGCCACCAAGCCGCCAAAAAGATCAATTAATAGCACCTAATGGTTTAAACTAAAACATTTCAATTACAAAAACAGCATTTTGTAAAAATAACAACACTATAATTCAACAGACTCCAATGATAAGTTCTCAGGGTGGAAATAAAGTATCAAGTGTCCATAGAAACTTCTCAGCAGCATAATCCACTTCTTTGCTGTCCATTTGTAAATTCAGTGTGTTCCAAACATTCATACTTTCATCAACATATTAAAATTTTAACACATAAACGCTGTCAAGGATGGCTGTGTTGAGTCCAGGAGCACACTAGCAGTGTATTTAGCTGTATTTTGGTGAAAATATGACTATTTGGAACACACTGAGCTTACAAATAGACAGGGACAGGGGAGAGGTGGTCTAAGCTGCAGTTTGAGAAGAGGTAAATCAATTGTACCCATCATGAATTCAAGGTGACCACATCTGCTGCACATTTATACCTGATATTAAAAAGATTCTCAGATACAGTGGGTGGAGTATGACTTTAAGAGATATCTGGCTTTATTCGCAAGCCATGTCCGTGCGCTAATTCTTCTAAGATAATCATATTCCCACAAAAGGGCACTAACACCCAGAGGAAATGTTCTATTGAAACCGTCCAGAGGGCTGAGAGTAACACACAGAGAGAGTAATACATTGAAAGAGAGAGAAAGAAAGCCCTCCATGCATGCTGGCTCCTGTTCTTAATTATAGTAAAGTACTAAAGTGCCTCATTCATTTCAGCTGGGTGGGGCAGTGGCCTGTGACAAAAAAAAGAAAAGAAACATTTATATAATTTTCACCTCAATTTATTCAAGTGTAAGGGCACAAGGATTGAGGACACACAGCTATGCCTACAAAAACAAGTTCACACACATGCACACCGGTAGTCACACTCATAAGAACTGTACACACACACATAAACACAGAGAAAATTCAACTTCCCTCAGCTTAATTCCATCCCAGATGTTCCTGCGGTTGACAGAGGGGAGGAGAGAAAAAAAATGGCTGTACCACATTTTCAAAAAACACACACCCATATTAAATGTTTTCAGTTAAACAGAGAGAGAGAGAAGAGAAGAAACAACACAAGCACTTTCCTCCAGTTGATTTATGTGATTCTATTACATTAAACATTCTTTCCCCTAAGCAGGCTCAGCTCCCTAGCAACCATCGCTCGCAGCCCTAATGTGTCTGGCTCGGGGCCAGGGAAAGCTGCCTGCCTTATTGATTGCCAGATTGAAAAGTTTGCATTTAATAGGTCCTGTAATACATGAAGGAATTATTCAGAGGGGCTCCTTGTCAAAAACCCAAATTGGTTCTTCTGACTATCAAAAAAACAACAGGGGCCTCTTAACAAATGAGCTATCAGGAAGCTCCAAAGGGCCCCTTTTTGTGCCGGAGATTAAATTATACGTAGCTTTGGCCCCTCAGAGTTATCAGAGTCATGAAAAGTTGAAACCATGATTACTACGAGGTTAGAGGCCATGTTGTCACTTAAGACGAGGAAGACAAGTTTGTGCCATGTTGATCCCCTTTTGTGTAGTGATGGATTGGCCCTAAACACTGTTTGCTGTCTGGTCCCCGGCTGCATCCTGACTAATGAAAGACTACTGCTGGGTTTTGGGGGTCAATCCACTTATGGCGCAGTCAATTCTGAGAGTAAAAACAAGCTGCTCTGCAAGAACCTGAAATGTGCAAATACCGCAGAGAGCAAATTTAATCAACTATCTTTGGTTGCAGAATCACAGCTGCCTTTTGACTACACAAACAAGTGAAACCCCTCTCCATGTCTCTTTCCCTCTCCTCAAACGAGCCTAAAAGCTTTTACACTCAGGTGATGATACTCTATCTACTATGACGACCACTCTCATTTGTCACACGGCTCTGTCCGACACAAACTCAATTGAGCAGCTGTGATCAGAGATCTCAGAGGTTGTCACCGGCAGAGAGAAAGAGGGAAACATAGAGAGTTTCCTCGGCTCAGCCCGTAGCAGACAGCATTTCCAACCTCACATATCCTCTCTCCTGCAGAATGAAATGGATGACATGTTTGGCTTTAAATGTATCTTTAATGGGACAGCAAGTTCCCATTTGAGCGAGTTCTGGGGGAAGGTTAGAGCAAAGGAGGCAGTGGGAGAGAGAGGGAAAAAAACATCTTATCAGGAGATTGGGAATTGGGTCAGGCAAGGAATTATATGCCATTCTAGATCAAAGTTGCCGTGTGCATTTCCTCAAAGAAGGGCTCCTCATTATCAACTCAGACTTATTTCTCAGGGCGTATACTGTGTAAAAGGTAACATGATTTAATATGTTTTCAGTACAAGAATGAAGAAAAAAAAAGAGCAAGAGGGGGAAAAAGGAATAATACTAGAGGCTATTTGGGACAGGCATGTTTCCCAATGGTAAAACTGTAATGAGAAAGAGAAGGGTGGGGGGGGTGTTTGTTGGAGATGTTTGGGGGAGTTGTCATTCAGCATGGCTCCATTGTGAATTCCTGTCATTATATAAGAACCTCTCTTTCTCCCTCTATCTCTCTCTCTCTCTCCCTATCATCATCATCTGTACGGAGGAGGAAGCCTTTAAATAAACAGCCCGAGTTCAGCCAACTGGAACCCTTTTCAATAATTACATCCAGCACAATACTCAATTTACATTGCATTTATTTAGCTGGAGGACATGACAATGTGGCAAAGAAAAGAGTGACATTAGCAGTGGATGATAACAACTAGAGCGGTGCGCTCCCCAAGGGGAGACGTTTTAGTCTGTGGCTTAGAGGGAGACTTTACAGATAGCAATATGTCATTAAAAACCAGTGCCATCTGTTCAGATTTCTTGTTTATGTGCTGTCATTGGCGTAAAGTGTATTGAAGATACAAAAGCAAATCCCAGAAATGCAAACTGTAGGATTTTCTCTTGCATATTTTGGTGTGCAATTAGCTGTGATTACACATTCTAACAGCCACCACAAAAAAAACAACAACCACTAACAACTGTTTTCCCCCCAGAAGCCCTAATGATCTCCGTTTGAAGTTCCCCAGCGTCGGTCCTGCACAAACTGTTTTCACAAGACTGCTGTGTTGTTCATGTGACATGCACAGTATCTGGCTAAACAAGCAGGTAATTTCTGATAAACTGCTACCAGCTTGGCTTTAAACTCATTCATTCCAGATTACAGAACACGACCTCTGATGTGGCAAACCTCCGCTTTACCAACAGAGCTGTAATCACTGTAATGCAGCACATACAGTGTTTGTAGCTGCTTGTCTCACGTTGCAAGGGAAAGATAAGAACTTCAATGGAGAATATCTACTAGCTCTGATAACAAGTTTCTGTTCACTGGTCATGCCATGACAAAAATGTGATATTGCTGGAGGTTGTTTTTTTTTGTTTTTGTTGTTGTTGTTTTTTTACAACTACTCGCAATGTAACAAGTCCAATATAATTTGAACATGACAGTGGGAGATATTTTTGTTTAGGTGCTGCTTTTTGTTTATTTTGTGAAACCCATCCACAGACTGCTATGTATTTTGTATACAGTATAATAACACAGCGAGAGGAGACATGAAATGACAACAACGTGAATCATAGAAATTATCTGGCTATGGCTTCCTGTTGTCTAAGAAGTCACAGCAATGACTGCCAACATGTGTGTGTGTGTGTGTGTGTGTGTGTGTGTCATAAGACAGAGGCGATAAATGACAAAAGCTACTGGAATCAATTTGCTCCTCATGAAAAGCCAAATACTGAAACAGCAGGTTAGTTTACTGCGCATGTATCTAGCTTTATCTATGTGTAGCCCTCCACCTACTCAACATGTGCTTTCTCACGTTCAATAATTATCTTCAGCAAGATAAATTAAAGTTACACCTACTACATTGGAATGCAGTGATTCTGTGACTCGGCTATTGTTAACTTTAGATATTATTCTCTGACGTGTCAAATGAAACAACAGCTTTCCCTGAGTTATGGCTGAGGGGAAAATCAGGGGAAAAAACAAGACTGGCTGAATGCCTCTCATTTTGCCAAGTCCTCCTCAGGCCAGTACATAACAAGGAAACGGACTGACAGGTTGAGAAAGAGGACAGAGAGGCATCAATGATCTATTGTTTGCAGCCAAGGCATTCCTTCCAACTCCTCTGGCAGTCAATATATCAAAGAAACCAAAATATATTACACCATCTGTACCGAGATATTTTACAAATACAAATTACGTCATTTGTATTTCTTTGGCTTAATAAAAGCATTAAGAGCAGTTATGTACCCAAGCAAGTATGTGCATGCAGTGCGCGCACACACACACACACACACACACTGCTCCCACCAAAGGTCTGGAATCTATCAAAGCCCCCATTGCAATTACCTTTCAATGCGGGTAAAATGCATTACCTCTGTGCTGTGAAATGAACACTATGTTATTCCTACAAGGCTAGAAGTCTTCCATACTGTGTACTACAGTATATATCCTGCAGCCTGGCTCTGTGACCCTCTTTCAGTTCTACTTTACAGATTATGACAGATATTAAGTGGATGTTGAGAAGCTGATCTGCAATCAGAGGCGAGAGGGTTTTTTTTTTTTTACCTTGGCTAAGTCTAACTGAAAGTGTTTTTCCAACACTGTAATGCTAAGGTAGAATTAAATGGGTATTTAATGTGAGAGTTTATTTGTTCACACACACACACACATACTGTAGAATTCAAGTTATTACTATCAACGTGCACTTATTAAATCATGAAACCACAAAGCTTGAAAAAAGTGAGTCATGATTCGAGCTCTGAGATAGAACTGGATATTTTACATTCATAATAAATTGGATCAGAACGAACTGTATGACAGTAACAACAACAGAAAATCTACCTGTGACCCGTCACTAAGTAAATATTTTGTTTATTCTTTGACGTCAGTATCAAATTAAATGTTTCTTCACTTTCTAGTTCCACTTCCAAGATAATGCAATAATCTGAATCATGTTCATGTGCCTTTATCAGAAATAGTTCAGCCCCTGTTGTTCATATTCAGTGGTAGAAGCATCATAAGCAAAATGTACTTAAAGTATCACAATTAAAAGTCCTAATGGCATACTCCGTGAGTATACTCTTATAATACTGGATTATTATTACTGGTGCATTAATGTATAAGTAGCATTTTACTGTTGTATCTGGTTGAAGTGGAGCTAATTTATACTAATACTGTCAGGTAGTTTAATATGTAAAAATGCATCATATTTGATAAACTCATGTATGTAAAATCTTAATCTGTGAAGTAACTAAAACTGTCAAATAAAGGTGGAGTAAAAAGTACAATATTTCCTTCAGAATTGTAGTGAAGTAGAAATATGAAGTAGCATAAAATACTCAAGTACAAGTACCTCAAATCTGCACATTATACCACTTTTCATATTCTTTTCACGGTGTTATGTCCCCCGTGTGTTTTTCTTAATGTTTATTTGAACTTGAAGTCCTTTTGATACGCACAACAGGGCGTCCAGAAGAGGACAGTTTTACATGCATTCATAAAGCAGATGGACCGGCATGCTCATAAAATATGCAGAGTTATTAATTGTACAATCTGTGATGTCTAGAATGCCTACTGAGCAGCAGCACAGAATCATCCACATCCATCTATCTGAAGGCAGAACGTGAAACTGCCAGGAAGAAATAAACATAACACGGAGACATGTACAAAAGGCAGTTCTGCACTGAAATATTAATGGTGCTGTAATACTCGAAATGAGCATCACTTTGACAAAGATGAATTTAGAAATCTCTCCAGAAAGGCTGCTGGTTGGGTAACACTTCAGCGTGAGTCAGAGTGTAACTGGAACTGGCAGTCAATTTGTTTAAGAGAAGAAAGCAAATGTGCAGATAAAACCTCCTGATCCAAGTGATTTCAAGGCTTTTCATAACAAAAGAATCATAAGACAAATAACTTAATCTAAAATAAATCTATCAGGAAGACAAGCTAGTGTATTATGAGAGAACCTCACTCCCTTTCTGTCTATTTAAGATGCCTGGCAGAGGTCACATCAATAGCATCTCTGTTGTTCCAGACCTGACTAATGGAGAGAAGAGAGACACAACTGCTGTAATGGAGAGACGGAGCTCTTCATTTCCTCTGAGGCCATTCTCATTGTTTAACCATCCAGCAGCCTTCAGCCCCCCTCCCTTCGTGCAAGTCGGAAAACACATTATGTGACATTCCAGAAATAAAATAACACAAATTATTAATGAATATAGCTATCCAAAGAAGCAGAATTTGATTACGGTGCGAGCCATAACAGGATACGGCTCGGGTGTTGGGTGGTCTCTCTCTCTCTCTCTCTCTCACAGTGTGTCTTTCTCTCTCTTTCTCCCATTCAAATTCGAGGCATGCTCAAACATCTAATAGATTTTTCCACCCCGGCACACAATTTACTGCTTACAGATTTAGAATTCTTTGGCTTCCGGCCAGTCAGAAGTGAATTAATGATATGAGCACATCAGTGAGGAAAAACAGCTTGTGATTCTCTCTCCTACAGGTCTGAGCATAATGAAGAAGATACTGCCATAAACCCCCCCCTCCTTGCCCCAACACCACCAAAATGAAAAAAATAAAAACATACCAGAGAAGGAGAGAAAGAAGGGAGGGGGGATGAGAGAGGCACATAATCAATACAAACACTCCATTAAATTACTTCAAAAGGGATTTTGGACAGTTTGTAGAATTAGTTCTGTGGAAAAAAAGCAGAAGGGGAAGCAAATATGTTTGAGGGGCGGAAAGCAAACAAGTGCAAACGATACAATCTGCCACATATTCTCAATGGAGGAGTACAGTGTGGTGTGTCTTACAGAAGCATTGCATTCTTTCTCTGAGTCACAACATAGCATTACTCTTGTAACATCGCGACACATTCTCTTTATCTTTTCCAAGAAACCGCTTACTCCACCCCACGTCGCAGTCGAAACATAAAACATTTTCACGTGTGATAGTGAGTCAAATTCCCAAACATTGTTCTGTATTGTCACCAAGACAAATCAACCATGAGAAGACAGCATCTGTCTGTTTCCTTATCACCAGTTCCTACCCGCATAAACATTCGGTGACGCTCTGAACAGTCTTTGAAAAGGGACAGAATCTACCCTCTACATCAAATTGAAATGTTCCGACTGAAATATTGTCGGGATATCAACTCGGGTATATGTGCCAAGCCTGGCATAAAGATCAGATGTTGCATCAGAGGGAAATACAGTGGTTCTATCCCCAAGCGGGCGAGGCTGTAAAGAATCTTGAAATGCAGTGATATCGCTCTGTGTCTCACTGGCCTACTGCACCTTCCAGCTCAATCTATGTATGTTTAGCTCTGATCATATAAAGGGATGTATTATAATTTAATTCCAGACTACACACTAATTCTAAGCAGGTTTTGAGTAAAAAGTGTGTTCACGCTGAAAAAGTGACAAAATCTAGAAAAATATACTCAAAAAAGGTCAGTATTTAGACTTTAAAAAAGCTTGATTTTGAGTGTTCCCACAATGCAATGCACAAAGAGAATTGAGGAAGCTGTTCACAGCTGAAAACACTTTTAATTATTAGGCAATTTTGCAGCTCAGTTGGTAGAGAAGGTCGGCCATTTATCGTAAGGTTGGTGGTTTTATCCCCCTGCAAGACACTGGACCCCAGCCTGCTCCTGATGTATGTGTATGGAAATAAATATAAGTCGCTCTGGACAAAAGAATGTAATGTACTTAAACTAAAATATACAACATGCACAATAATAAAGGTCACTTATTATGGATTATAGGGAGAAAAAAAAATCCACAATGTCATTCTTTTTATATACACAACTCAAAACAAAGTGCAATCAATTCAAATCTATCTCATCAGATTTTACTGTGGACATTGATGAAGACATTGGATGGAAAACATCAATCAAAGCAGCTTTTCATACGGCAAAGAGATGCATGATGAATAATAATAACTGACCTTCATTACCATCACTAACTGAATATTCCATGAAAATGCTCACATTTTCTGATATCTAATGCATCATGCACCCTCAACTTTAGTGTGATCCACTGTATAAATTTGTTGGGTCAAATGGCAGAATTACAACAGTTTTGATATGCAGCACTGCAGGAAGCATCTAATATCTTAAACAAATATTTGTCAGAGATAACAATACACCCAATAATATTATTTTGTAATTTTATGGCGCTTTAAGGTGGTGCAGCACAAATATAATATAAAAAGTCAAGGGGAGGGGTGGCTGCTTTTGTAATATACTGTATATTTCTTTCCGCATGCATGGTTACTTTTCCCTGTCAGGATGTTTTCTCATAGAGCCCTGATCCTTTCAGCGCTGAGGGATGAACCAGCTACAGATGATACTATATGTGAGGGCAGGAGTCAGGAACACCATCGATGTTCTTTGAATGCAGGAGTCACAAACTATGACCTTGTATAATCCACCACAACATCTCAACCCACAATCTGCTCACTGGTTTCCGCACTGAAGGCTTGAATAGAAGAAAGACAAGATAGTAAACCTATTGAGCTATTTTGTGAGCAAGAGCCATCCCTTGTGTGTTTTTTATTTTTTTAAACATTTTTTATTAATTTTCGTATACAGCTCTCTGTTTCTCCCAGCACAAGCCAACAAACTGTATCAGCAGATACAGCTCTCCAACACTCGGCCTCCTAGTATACGACCAGAAACCAATTTCAGCAGGCAGCAATGAAAAAAAAAAAAAGAATCAGGCCAGTTCTCTGGGGATAGATAGAGGGGCAGAATGTAAACTTCCCTGGCAAGCCATCCCTTGTGGATTGAACTGTAAAAAGAAGCTCTAACGCTCACTTCAATACAAGATAAACTGAGTGGACAGTTTGCATTACCTGATTAAGTGAATTACATTACAGATTATGCAAGGACTGCAAAATACAATACATCACTCTTCATGCACTCGTAGAAATATGTTATGACTGTCCTCTTGGCAACTGTATGTGGGAAACGTATATAATCCAACTGAATTTTTTTTATACAGTATGTTTAATTACATGTGTTTTGTGTTATGTGGGCCACAAAAAGACTGATTGCTGATTTTTTTTAATACATACGTAAAGGAAAAACATTTTTGATATCTTGCCAAGAGTTAGATGAGAAGATCAATAGCCCTCTCATGTTTGTACGGTAAATATGAAGCTACCATCAGCAGCTGGTTAGCTTAGCTTAGCACAAAGAAAAACAGCAAAAGGAAACAGCCTGCCTGGCTGTGTAGCAATCTGACAGTGACAACAAAAGGAAGAAGTTAGGAAGAAAGAACATTACCCCTGTAAAACCACAGTGTCCTTTTTATGCTTCACTTTTTGTAGAAATTAAACAAACAGGATATAACATGTTGATTAGTGAGCTTTAGTTTTGATGGTAGGTGGATTTTGTTACCGTTGGACAGAGCCAAGCTAGCTGTTTCCCCCTGTTAGCTTTATGCTAAGCTAAGCTAAGCTAACCGGCTGCTAGTGGTAGCATCGTATTTACTATAAGACACAACAGTGGTATCAATCTTATCTTAACTCAGGTCAAGAACAGACTGAGTGGCACTTGTTTCTTTAACTGTGCATGTTTTTCCCTTTTAGTTTTAAAGGAAAGTTGTTGTTATGCTGCTCTTTTGAAACACTACGTTTCAAAGCCTGGCTAAAGCTGGAATTTGAATTATGATACTAATCATCTCTCTGCCTCACAGGTTTTAAAGTCACAGCTTTCGAGGCTGCAGGACAGCAGCAAAGGTCACTTGTTTGTCTAATGAATTACTTTATTTTGTGCAGGCATCTTTGGTTTCTCAATGCATTTCTGAGGTCAGAATAGAGCTTTGTTCATCAAACCATAACGCTCAATGCAGATCAAGAACAATACAATTGTCATTCTGCTATCTGAGACACATTTGTCTCGTAGTACTTTTCATATGTTGCCTGTGAGACACAAATCCATAACAGTGCACTTAATTCGCATTGGCAGCGAGCCAGGAAAAGTTAGGATATGCACTTGGAAAAAAAAAAGAACAGTTTCCCTCGATAACAATGGCACACTTTATTGCTCTTTAGCTCACAATGGCTTTCTGTGCAGCTTGTGGTATTGCTGCGGTATCCTGTTATGGGGAACAATCCAATTCCTCTAACATAGATCAGCCCGAGAATAACAATCAGCAAATACATCATTCAAGTAATACAGCGAGCAGCCACCTCAGGCTATTCTGTTTATAAATACAATCCCAAAAAGAGAGTATAGCTATATCATAAAAAAGTCAGTTTAGTCAATGAGCCAACATATTACACAGAATTACAGACATTCAGCTACAGGACGCTTTAAGGGTACTTTTATATCTGATCTGCTGCTGCTGTGGCATGAATATTTCATTTCGGTAGTCAGCAGCAATGCAGTGGCATATTTCATATTTCTATGCAAACCCGTGCTCAGACTAACATGCGTTTGCCTTGATGAATAAGTGATCTCTCTCCCAAACTCTCTCTGCCCGTCTCATATTGTTAGACTGTCAACAACCGACACACGCTAAAGATGTAGTGAACAAACAAACAAATGGATAAGTGAGTGCACACCACTGATTGTCGGCGTGCAGCATGTGTGCATATGTCCATTTATGTGTGCGTGCATGTGTGTCAAAGTGTGTGTGTGTGTGTCTCTGGTGCCCTGCCAGAGTCTGAGCCCGTTCTGCTGAGTGGGCAGATTCTCTGGCGGAGTGTCCCATCGGAGTGACAAGTGCATTTAGAAACAGCCTGATGGAGTCATTAACAGCAGCGCTGCTCATTAGCAACACACGCACGCACAAACACACACACACACACACACACAGCACCCCTCAGTAACAATAGCGTCATCGTCAGGTTATTACACTGACAACAGATAGATCTATAAAATCTGGACAATACAGCACATTTATAGAAAGCCGTGATATGGAACATAATATAATTTAAGAAGCAGACTGACACACCTCATTATGGAAGCAAGCAATCACACACACACACACACACACCCACACACACCCACAAGCACGATCAAACTATATTGATTACTGGAATAACAACAAAGCATCCATTATTGATCCTCTTGTCCTTTTTGCGTATGAGATTCAAGCAAAGTTGAGTAATCAAGGGCATTACAGCATTCCTGGAAGATCCCGAGCAGAAAACAGAGTCATCAATAAACCACCCATTTCTACAGAAAATAGGCTCATGTTTTTAAGCCTATAGCAGTTTCACTTCCACATGGGCTTTAGGCATGAAATGATTATTAAAAATGAATTAACAGAGGTTTGTAAAGCTAAAAAAATCCAGCTTTAATCACCAGGATACATACTTATAACCTGACAAGACGCAATGTAATTGTGATGGTATTTTTAGCATGTTTGCTAAGCTACATTATACCATTATATTCAGTATTAGGCATTACATCACATCCGTGTGAGAGAGAGACATAAGTGGGAAACGGCATCAAAGGGAACATTATGTTCTTTCTGATTATTAGGCTCAAATGCCAGAGTTTCCTATTTGCATCGGATGAGTCATCCGCAGACACATTCAGAATTATGTTGGGCCTGATTCATGGGTAGTGCTGTACTGAGGCCCAAAGAGCCCGGTGCAAGAATCAAACAATCACTGACATTTAATGGCATCGTGCACATGATGAATACGCCAGACAACCATTGGCATCGTGTACATGATGAATACGCCAGACAACCATTGGCATCGTGTACATGATGAATACACCAGACAACCATTCAGACACGCACGGCAATGATCCTTAAAGCTCCTGAGATACACAGCCAATTACAAATGTGATCTGAGGGATAAGAAGGTGTCAGAGGTGCTGTGGACTGCAGTTTGATGTGACTCAATTATTTAAAGATGTTACCAGCTGAATTATGTGATTTTTTTTTTTTGCAATGCTGCCTTTGTTGTTGTCACACTCGGGAAACAGAGCTGTTCTACTGTAGGATGGTAATGCATTGGCAAACATACTGCCATTACCTCTAGCCTGCCTCTATTAGTGTGATTCTCAGCTCATTATATCGGGAGGAATTCCAACTACATACTGATGAATTACTCCAGTCAAGACAACACTTGTTAAACCAACCTAAGGACAATAAACATAAGCTGATTTATGGCGGAGACAAGACACAAATACATAAACATTCAAGACAGCAGCCCAGAGAAATTGGAAACACGGCAGTAACCTTTTGGAATAAAGAAATGTTTTAAAAATAACCACAAAAAAGAGTCAAAGAAATTGAGGTTTCTGCTGGCGCTCACCTAGCTGTGCCCTCTCCCTCTGGACATCCTTGAAGTTGAGTCCGCTGGTCAGGGTGCTTTCTCGGTAGCGGTGGAGGGCCTCTCGCCTCCCGTTGGTCCCCAGCTCCCGGAGCACAGAGGGTTTGAGAGGCTCGGCCTTCAGACAGTGGGCCCATCCTGAGAAGTCTGGTACAGTCCACTTCACCAGGTCCTCCAGCCGCACAATCACCTTCTCAGACACTGCAATTACCTCATGCTGAAAGGAAGCAGGGCGCAATCACAATTACAATCAGAAGCACATAAAGGGAGTTACATAAACGCAACATTGCCAAGTCATGGAACATTCACTTGTGCCACAATTTTATGACTGTTTGAAACTGTTTTGTTAAACAGACACATATAAACATTGCAAAAACAGCACACCTGCAGGTACACATGATAGCATTTGAAATCTTGAAATTGAAAACTATTTTTGCTGTTAATATTTGCACAAACAATTTGGGATTAAAATAATAGAATACAAATTACTCCCAACAAAACAGTACATTAGAAAACTACTATTACTATGCAACTTAGCAGAAAGGCTTTTTTTTCTACAGACTGAAAAGGTGTAGGTTGAAGCTACAGTTTATTATGCCTACAAAGTATCATACCATTTTTATTATTACTAATCCCTACTGTACTAATGCCAACATGACATTCTGATCATACATATTTATTGTCCATAAACTCATAAAAAGGTGTGCAACACATTTTCACTTCCTCACTACAACTGATCCATAACAGAAATACAATTAATTATTACATTTTAGTGCTGACCCTGTGTTACTCAAACAAACATCTTCCCCTCAGATCATATAGACCTTTGGATACTTTCACGCGGCCATTTGTTTCTTAGAGCCTTTGATTAAATAAAAAGTGGGTTAGTTGGTTCTTAATAAGCAGTTTTGTTTACAATTACAGCTCTCTTTTAAAAGTATAAAACTTGGATTCGTATTTGTTTTATCTGTGTATGTATACATCAATGTGAAGCCACTTTTAGATACTTTACTGTGTATACTACTGGGTAGATTAATAGTATAATACAGCATCATTATCATCAGTGTATCATATGTCAAATAAATGTAGTAGAGTAAAAAGTACATTATTTCCCTCTGAAGTGTATTAGAGTAGAAGTATAAAGTAGCATGACATGGAAATACTCAAGTAAAGTTCAAGTACCTCAAATTTGTACTTAACTACAGTACAAAAATGTAAATGTACATTCCACTACTGGTACGTAATGTGTGGCAGTATAAGGTGATCACACTCAGGGTCAAAGGTTGAGTAAAAAACAGCACTAAAATAAGGACAAAGGTCAGAATCAAAATCAGAGCTAACAGAGGAAACAGGACAAACAACAGGACGTCCTTATTTATCAACTAAATTGGTATGTGCGTCAAGTAGCATTATGGCTGTGGATGCACATTAACGTAAGTAAATTACGGCACCATGAATATGGATGATGTGGATGATTGCTGAATTGAATTTATCCCAGCAGTTAAATCAATGTCAATGAGGACGTAGATGTTTTGGACTTTTTGATTAGCATTTAGGAAGTCAGGCTCCTGATATTCACCATGAATGTTGCTTTTTAAATCACAAGTCACACTCTCTGCTTATGATTACACCTTCAGTGTGTGTGTAGAGGAGTAGAAGAAATGTAATGTGTTGCAGTGAGTGTGTAATGAATGAACAGGAGGAAGCTGTGAGCCGGTGGTCTCCCTGACACACAATAAAACTAATGTGACACTGTCAGGAAACTATAAATTAAACTATAAATGTAAATCTATAGCAGTGACGTGCATGGCTGACACTGAGGTAAGCTGAATAAAGCTGTGGTGGTTTTGTGTACATACTTAAGTCTGTTGATTTGGCTTACTTAATAAGATTTATCTTAATAAGATTTGCTCTCTCTCCACTATGTGCCTCGTATGGTTGATTCAATCCATTTTAATAGCCTAACTCTCATACTTGAAGAACTACAAGTCCAATCTTGAGGTAAGGATGCAGAGATGCTTAAATGTGTTTCCATTTGAAGGGCTAATGGCTGAAGTGTTTGTTACCAACAGAGTGGAGTGGTGCGCTGGAAGACGGCTATTACAGAAACAGGAAAATCTGGAGGACAGATGTGTACAGGCAGAAACGCGGACACTCTGAGTAGGTCTCTGATGTTTACCTTGGTTATCGCCAATTTACCAGGCATCTGTCTGCCTGTATACATTTCCCCTCAAAGAGCCTGTATATTACTGACATTAACATAACATTCGTTTACTTTATATTGACATTTTTACACACTGTATGTATGAATGTAGAGAGGGTGGACGCTATAAAAGCTACACCTATGCAATCTAATAAAATCCCAAAGAACAACTCTGCAGTTAATCCATCCTTTGTGAAGCTTAAAATGTCACGTTTTTTTTCTTCTTGTGTTTTAATGGATTATTTCTAAGGGTTCCTGTTATTTTGTCGCCATATTCTAAAAACAAACACATGACTTTTCAGCGTTTCAGATTCTCTCTGAGTGCTCTGTCTATACAATTACCCACATTCAGTTCTCAAATCATCTGCAACTACAGGCATATCAAATCCCTACCAGTTGGAGACAGCATTTCCTTATAAAGGAAAAGCCTGCGAGGGATAGCTTGATATAGCTGTGCCTCCCTCACTAAGTAGAAACATCAAACATGGGTTTTCGGTCTTCTTATAATGAGCTGTCTTCAGCTGTCAAGTGGTGGCGGGTGGTTGTAACCGGCTTTCCGTGCAATGAAAAACTGACTGCTGTTTCTGCCTTCAGAAAGCAGGCCATTTGAATAATGTAGAGCAACAGTAAATAGCATTCAGCCTGCAGCCAAAAACCACATTGTACTGTATCTCCACAGAATTAGCTACTGTACTTTGATGCAATATAAGGACAGCACATGCAGAGACAAAACCATGAAATACTTCAGCTGAGTCCATTGGAAACAAAAATAATGCACTGAATGTTACACTGCTGATGTATGAGTCAAACAGCAATACTTCAAGTAATTCAATAGCGCACCACAACATACACACGGCAACAGCAAACCTTAAAAACACACAGCCATTGCCTCTATATCAATCAGCTGAATGACACGGTGCCTTGTGTGAGTGTCAACAGATCCTGTTTGGGGACTTGTTTGGCTCGAGAGCGAAACACAACAGGTGAGAGCAATTCAGGAGCTGTCAACACAGTCAAGAATATAATCAGTCTATGAACGCAGCCACAAACTACATCCATTTTTTTTTTTTTTTTACTTTACCAGCCAACTTTACACCTCCTGAAGTCTGTGGGCTGCTGTGTGATGCGGCACAGAAAGTCTAGAAGCCGAATACTGGCTTGTGGTTTGCATAAGTCGTGATATTTGACTGAGAAATGTTTATGTAAATACTGTAGAATTAGGAAATGAACTGTGTTTCCATGAAAGGAGTTTCTGAGAACCAGCCAACCCAGTCGGTTATTGAGAAATGATCACAACAGCATTGCGCCAGCCTGGTATGCCACTATGAAATAGAAGACAGAAGAATTTCTACCAATACTGAGAAAAAGACAAAACAACACGGCTGCAACCAATGATTGTTTTCATTCTTGTGTAATCTGTTGATTCAATTGATCTTGTAGTCTATATGGTCAGAAAACAGTGAAAAATTAACCCAAAGAGATTACTTCAAATTACTTGTTTCTGTCCACTTTTCTTGCATTTTATAAACCAATCAATGAATGTAGAAAGGAATTGGCAGATTGATTGATAATCAAACTAATCATTAGTGGTAGTCCTATATTTTTTTGCTAGTACCAAAATTGCTGTCAATTCATTTTCTGTCAAATCAATAAATTGACAAATTGTTTCAGCGCCAGACAAAAGTCTACCAAGATGCATCACTCTAGCGGCATTCAGGGGTCGTCTACCCACTGCTTGGATTTTCGGTTTCAAAGATGTGCTTTAGAAACTTGCTCATCTGGAAATGCCGCCCATCCACACTGTCCTGTCATTTCAAGTTAGGCAGCTGATAGGTTAGCAAAGCGGCAGACACAGCCAGCAGGCCACTTGATAATATAGGTCAGAGGACTGCAAGCCCACAGCCAAGAGGTGACACTCCACATCAGCAACGTACCAAACAGCCTGGTGTCATCTCAGTGACACTTCCTACACAGATGCATTAAGAGCATTTATACACTCTGAATCCTGCACTAAACGTCTTAATGTACAACCATAATTTTACCCCGGATACGTCAATAAACGCACATACTCTCTAACTGCTCATTTTATGATTTAGTTCAAATGCAAGGTAACACATTAACAGCCGAATGTTACATTCTGTCTCCGGTCTTCTATCAATAATTCATGTTATTACTGCAGCTGCATGATATCTCCAAAAACATTACTGAGGGAATTTATTGCTATGACTGCACATAATGGACTGAAAGTGGAGAAGGGAAAAAAAACAGACTTCTTCTGTAAAACTGTAGATAACTCTGTTCCAGCAACCCATGACTCCAGCAATCTCATTGAAATTAAACTTGCTAAAATCCATATCATTCAATTTATATGGATGCGGCAGTGTACTGGTGGCAAAACAGCACATAAGGGACATTCCCAATTCTATATTCAGTGATCCAATTAGAAACAATGCACCCTGAAATATTCCATATCACTCTGAACAACTCCCTGCGAGAAATCCACGCCACTGTGCGCCAACAGTGAGGGAGACATTCCTGACTGTCAGCGTTCTGCGGCGGAGCGTCTCATTGCTCGGACAGGACTTTCAGCTTGGGAGTCGAGGGGTGCACGCTCCCTGTGGGTGGGTGTCTTTCTGTACTGTGGGTGCACACACACACACATACACACACACACACAGTGCTCCTGTCATGCTGGGAAGGTTTCAGCCTGCTGCCTCAGAGAGGTCAGCACTGGAATTCCTAAGGCCAAAGGAGATTAGTAATTGAGTAATGGACATGGTGACATGGACAATGAGGAGACAGAGAGGGAGAGAGAGGAAGAGAAGGAAGAGAGGAAGAAGGAGAGAGAGAGAACGAGGGTATGAAACACAATATGAGTTCATTATCTACCTACCCTCCCCATGACTGACCTTGGCTTCAGTGTCCCAAAACAAACTTATCTGGGAATTAAAAAGGAGCTCTGGGGAGTAAGCCAAGGACAATTGAATTAGAATATGTTTTTTCAGACTGCCTCAAGACTAGAAAGAGTTCAAGGTACAACATTTAAAAGGTGAGAATTATTGTACATAATGTTCTGCCACATAATGCATGCAGTTTATTCATATGCATAAAAGTTGCTGTAATATCTGCGGGGTGCTGACCTCATCTTTTATTCACTGATTCCATTAAGAGATAGCTCTTACATGAGCCGGGGTGATATATGAACTTAGCATTCTTTCGCAGTTATAATGACATAAAAAAATAGGGAGATAACAAGAGTTTCTGAACAGGAGCCTTTCTGAAAGTGGGTAAGGCATCCATCATGTAAGGTGACACCACAAAAAAGCTGCGTCAGCTCCCTTGAATCACTGCATCTTTGTACTCTTTGTATTTTAGCAAATGCACACACAGACTATAAAAAAGGGCTAAATGTATGCTGATTCCACATGCTTTATCTAAGAAACTGCTGTTAAGAATGAAAAATATTGGCTGCAGTATGAAGCAAGAGCTTCTCATCTGTGGCTGCATTCTCCTCAAAGGTTATAATAACGATCCACTCTAGCTGGGGGCATTGGAGTCATGCATCAAGGCAAATGTTTGCCTGTTCAAGTGGTTAGTCAATGACAAAGTGGAAAAAACTGACTAAAGAGCATCAAAAGCCTCTTGTGTGTTGACAAACCGGGCGCTGTTGTAACATATCATTACTTAGGCGGCAAAGACACAAAACAGTTTGGTGAAAAGAATCAGAAGATTGTGAAGGACGAGAATGACAACTCCTAAACCAATGGGAAATGTTAGTGGGGGTTTTTATAGCCTTTGAAGTCTAGGGTATTCCATTTTAAAGGTTTTAAATTACACTATCCTAAAAAGCTGGTAATAATTTACATGCTATTTCAGCAGTGGTGAGGAATTCACTGGAGGGCAGTGTTCAGAGTTAATGACTTGTTCTGCGGCAGGAGGAGGCACACATGCGCGCACGCCACACATGCACACTACAATCCCCCCCCCCC
>LKNJ01001170.1:165936-185017 GCA_002120245.1 Maccullochella peelii
CTATTGTTGTGTGAATGGGGAGATTTGGTATAATGCACAGACTGGCCAAGACAAGGCAGCAGTATGGATGTTCTAAAAAGATCACTGTAAAAATGTGCCATATCACATTTACACTCGAGTCATTCAGCAGAATGACCTTATCCATCAAAATGCTGGTCGCATATCTAAGCCACTTACACTTAATTCAACCACCATCCCAGATGCCTGAATTACCCATTCAGGGTTTTTCCCTTAGGAAAAATCAAAGAAGCAGCAAATGAATACAATCTAATTTCCCTACAAGCTGGCTTTCCAAGCACTGAAACACATGCATGGACTACTGCCATGTACTGAAGAAATGGCTCTGGATGCATGCCAAAGTGTTTTCCACAGCAATCAATACTGGCCTACTGCTGCAATCCCCAGCCTGTCAGTGTGTGTGTCTGTATGTGTGTGTGTGTGTGTGTGCGCGCCAAAGCCTTGTCAGCTAGAGGGACAGAATAGAGGAGAAGAGAGGTCAGATTAAATCAGAGGTGATGATAATAGCACATTAATATAACATGATCCAGAAATATTCTCCGAGTATGTGAATTCCCATTAAGAGCGTCTTGCTGTATTTGCACTTAAGTGGGATATATAATATAAGATAAGCATAAGCAATTAACCGCCTGAAGCAAAGCGTACAATAAGTGGGTGTTGTGTGGGGTGAGCTGTTATCTACTCACGCCGTACAACAGCTCTCTCCTGAAATGGGGAGTCCAAAAACAGAAAGTATTACAGCCGGCGAGCGGTACCAGCAGGAGAGGCAGGCCATTTGGAGTGAGAAGAAATAATGTGTCACTCAATGAGTTTTAAAACACATGTGACTGTTTAGTCGGTGGCAGTTTGCAGGCAGACAAATAGAGCAGAGGCCCCAATAGAGGGTTTGTCATAATGGGTGAGCAACTCGACACAAAGCCTGTTTAAAGAGCAAGCAGAGCTCAACTGGTGGGGGTAAACACTGCTTGTCAGGCTGAGATACAATGAAAAATAGAGCCTCCTCCACATATGGACTTAATAATTAACTCACAATAAATAGATTCATAAATTTTCTCTGGATCTGTTTATCAACTATTCAGCAAACACAGGCGCAAAGAGTTAGATTTATTCAATGAATCATTCTTTCTATTTCCAGCCAAAAGCTGACTGGATTTTAAAGCTGGCTGCGTTTAAAAAGGAACTGACCTCCAACCCTGTGATAGAAGAAAAACAAGCACAGTGGGTCATGGGTTGGTTCCTCTTGTCACTGCACAGCGCAGCAAAACATGGCAAATGCAGCACAGGAGAGGCTGAGAGCAAACAAATACCTGAGAAATAACCAGGAAATTACATCATACCTCTACGCTGAGAACACAAGTGAATCAGTAATCCAATTCCAGTGAGCTAGTTCAATATAAGGCTGTTCATGATGTCTTGAAAAAGCCATGCCTTTTGGTATTTGGAGGATATTGGCTTCAGGCTTAAGATAATAGCTATCTACAAGATGTGAGGTGTGATCTCAGTGAGAAAGGGAGCAACAAAGCACTGGCTGTTTCCATGCCAAATGTCAAACACCATCTTGTTTGATGTCGCGTGAAAGTATTGCAGAGTAAACCTAACATGATCTAAGAATAAATGTCATGAGTCTCAATGACACCAAGTTGTGGTTTTACCTCACAATGCTGCCCGTGCTCATTTAGCACTAAAACCTGTGTGAAAATAGCACACTTCCTGAGAGCTGCAAGTTATCAAGTTCATATCTGTATGAGTCACTAAGCTAATTTGAACTCCTGATTTTCAGCCAGTCAATTACAGATTTACAGTTCAGTGTAGCTCCACAGCCATTAATCTGTCTTTACAAGCTACCAGAGTCCTGAAGAAAATGACTAATGTGAGGTTTATACATTCCACTTCCCAGTGAAGCTTAAAAAATGAACTCTCCTCTAATGTTTACATTTTAAAAACAAACACTTACATCATTCAGGCGCATAATTTATCAGCCATTGAGCTCTAAAATCAAAGCTTTTTGTGAGGCTGGTTTACCCTTCCTGTTTGTTTTTGGGATTACGGGTTGCATCTGTAAGCGCTCCTAGCTGACTCATGCAGTGCAGATTAGTGTTATGGGGCAAAGTCAGCGAGAATCTGGATGGGCTCAGTGAAGGTCATAAACTGACTTGAAGTTGTCAGGGCAATTTCCACTGTGTAATATACAGTAAGTAGTCCGATTTGCTGAGAGCAGGAGGTTTGACAAGCCCTTTAATTGAGGTCAGCCTGAAGGCACCTACACTGCACTTAAACATATCATCCCCAAATTATATCATTTCATAGTCTGGTTTATTCTATAATCAGACTGCAACTTCAAAGCAAGTGCATCTGTCTCTGGTGGTGCTTGCAGGATTGTGTGCTGTGATGCAAGTTGCTGCATAATTCATGCAGGGAAATTGCTTTAATTCCTCTTATGATTTTACTCTGTTATCAAATATACAAACTGTGTTTCACTTTCTGTCCCAATTTTTTTTTTTTTTTTTTTTTTTTTTTTTTGGAGATTTGATTTGCATTAGCAGTGCAGCCCTCCTGGTAGTTAATGTAATATTTTCCAGATCTACCCAATGAACTGGAATGTAAGCACTTTGCAATGCAAATAAGTCTTTGGGAAAGGGGCGGAGCTGATGTGTCGTTGCGCAAGTGTGGCCTCAGAATCTGCTATGCATGCACTCAAAGTAATTACTAAATAATTGCAGCGTGTTAAAGGCTAAAGCCAGAGGGCTTCAGGAGATGATACCCGTTCATAGAAGAATTCTACCCCAAAGATGATAGCTTGTCTAAGCGGCAGGCCATAAATAGCCACCTTTCTCATGAAAGGGAAATGTGATAGCCACTCTATTACTCAAGAGGAAAGAATGTAAGTAAACCATCAGCGGAAGAGTCGAGTACAAACACGGCTTTGTCCTTCCCTATAAACAATATAACAGCAGCAGAGAATAATTCCCATCCAGCCGCAAGTGATCAAAAGCAGAGAGTAGTAATTAAAGTGCTGTTGTCGCTCGCTGAGGAATATCAGAGAGGAAACAACACATCATTTGTTTTACAGCCGGTGAGAAAAAAAACTCAATATCAGAGTAATGCCATTCAGTGCAACGATGTAACCGGATAACAAGCGCCACATATGGCCACAGTCAATCATAACTATTGCTTTTCGATGCCAACAACGGCGTAATGTAACACAGAGGCGTTTTTTTAAAGTGCTGCCTCAAATGTGAGCTGACAATATCACATTGTCGAAGATGCAAATGTCCACATGGAAAATTATGCAAAGCTTGGAGAGTAGTTAAAACGTGTCAGCACTGGCGTTGTTCTGCCACGCTTTATGACTCGCTCTGCCTCTTTCAACATCAGGCGGCATTACAAAATATCTAATAACTATCGTACCGAACGATCTGAGCCAGGTTGACCCCATGCATTCATTATCGTTTCGCAATTTCCGCCCACATGTCAGTATTTGACACGCTTTACCAAGAACTGAAATGACGGAGCCTAGGCGCAGGATTCTTGCGGATTGTCCCCTTTTATAACACAATTAACCTCATAGAGCGCAGCGGCAGCCTTATTGAGCGCAGCTGGACAAGTGCACATTCAGCAGTTGACACCACAATAGGCAAATAGGCTAAAGTAAAACTAGAGAACAAATACCGCTGTAGGTCAATCCTTTTACTGCTCGGATACACCAACGTCAGTATCAATACATGCGTTTATGAATGCCTGCCACCGGAGTACACATCCATTGCCAATTCTTAATGCAGTAAAGATGCAGTTTAATAAAAATGCTCGCGAACAAGGGAGAACACAGAGAATAGACACGAAAAAAATGCCAGTGATTTATAATTATTCATCAGGCGATTGATATTCCTACCTCTCCATGGGCGACTGTCCGTCCCTGGGGAGTATCCTCGGGTAGAAAATAAAGTTTGGAGCTTGATAAAAGTTGCTTGCTTGTTCTTTCTTCCCAGAGCAGCTGAAGCTCCGCTATGCAAATAGGATCCTCCGGTTTACATCTGACGAAGAAAAAGTCTCCGAGAGACAGAATCCTCGGTTTGCCGTCCCGGTGAAATTTAAAGGCTTTATAGAATATATATGGTCCATGTAAACCGCAAGACGAGCCCACCCACTGTAAATGAAAAACACAAATGGAGAAATTAATGAATGGCTTATCAACTCATTTGGTAAACAAATCGTAGCTAAGTGGACACAAACATTTCAAAACATCCCTGCGTAATTACGCACGGTTGGTAAAGATCACATTAGGATATCTCAGTTTTCTGCACACAATTAGTATCGTGTAACTATTTTTAGACGTTCAACATATGACACAGATGTGGTCATACTAAATGCAATGTGACAAAGTTTTGTGGATTAGGCACGTGAGTACAGTTTACAGTAGGTGGCGATTAGCGCAATGCGAAAATAAAATAAATCGACGGTTGATAACAAACGTTACCTTCAGTGAGTTCGGCTCCATCTCGACGTTATGAATTGATTAAACTCAACACGCTCTCCAAACTTGCTGGCTTGAATGGATTGCCGAAGGTCCTGTAAGATACATATTTCTGTAGAGTTTAAAACATCGTGTATTAGTCGATAAACAGTCGTGAAAAAATACGTTTTGTGTTGAATGTACTGCAGGAAATATTGTGCAAGTCTGTGTATTTATTTATTTAAGTAAATCTGTAATGGTGATTTTTTTGGCGAATTTCTATTAAGCGTAATCACGTGTTTTGACAAAATATTAACATATAACTATAAACATATGAAGAATTTTCAATCATCAGTGAGTCGTAGTTGCATATAAAAACAAAAAATATCATTACCGCAAAATAATCTGCCTACAGAAGCTTAATTTGTGCCAATATTCTGTGTTTATGGGATTTTCCCAGACTGTGTGTCTTCCAGGACTTCTGTAAAAGACGTTCAGTATGAAAGCACATTTCTCACAGTAATGACACTGAGGCGCTTGCTGTGGATGCCTTCAAGAAACAATGTTACATGAAAGTTAATAGGGCTATCAAATGATTCCACAAAAGGCAATGTGGGACCCGTAAGGTGCCGGCTTTGCTTTGAGCGGAACCTGCAAATGCGTTATGGCTCAGGCGCGCAGGTTGGCTCTGATGCTGAAAATAATGGCCTTTATATATTTTGAGGCAAGCATAAAAAGACAAAAATTGGCCGAGTTAGAAAGCGGGGCGTCACGAGACAGATTTCACGAGGCGGTCCATTATCCAGACATAAATCATCTTAAAACGCTGCGCTGACCTTGTGAAGACAGCGGGATATATTTGACACGGGTTAACACATTTGTACGATCAAAACCTCTTATATAATTATGTTGATGAATATTTATTAGCTATAAACACCGGGGAATTACAAATGTATTAGGAAACCATTATTAAACTATGAATTATTAATTATATCTATGATATTTATACGAAGTTTACGCAAACTTCTTGTTCGAGTCTGTGGGCTCATTGTCCTTTCAGTCTCCGCTGCTGAATGTGTCAGTTGTATTTTATCGGCTGTCTGGAATTATTCATGTCTGCTGAAAAGTACCCGCTCAGTCCACAGCGCTGTGCTGTTTCTCCGCGTCCGTCCACCCCTTGCCCTGCATTTATCCACCACTCAGATCACAGAGCATGCAACAGCGACATAGGCCTACTTCTGACACCAGCTATTTCAAGTACAGTATTACGCAATGCGCTTTCCCCCCCTGAAATGACGGGCAGAGCATACAGGCTCACTGATTCACATCTAGTAAAGTGTTTTCTACCAAACGGACATGTTTTCTTGTTCTGCTGCTGTTGCGAATGGCTGTCTGGTAGTTATCTTAAAGACATACAGGGGCTGATGATGAGGAATCAGTGGCATCAGGGTTCTTGGATAATGATTTCCACCTATTATATCAACGGGGTTTAATATATCTATATAATGTAATATAATATAGAACATGTACAGTATTGGGGAACAAGATCATAATTTCGGTTGTCTAAATTGTACCATGAGAGTTTCTCTCCACTGCCCTCTATTCAAAGAAGCAGCAGAACATAATGTATTCATATTAAAATAGCTGAGGCAATGTTCTGTGACACTCAGATATTTTAAGTACCAGTTTAGTGCATGGGTTCGGAGTAAAAGGTGGATTACACAGAGGCTCATTGTTTTACATGCGGCTGCAGCATTGTTGGGATCCTGCAGTGAATCTAATATTAACCGCCGCTCTTAGTGTTATCTTCCCTGATTTCTCTCCCAGCCATTTCGGTCGCTGAATCAATGGGGTTGCATTGTTAATGGCAGCCACTATAATGAAGTCCCTGGTTAATCAATGGCACCACTCGAGCTCTTATCTGGCAATTGCAAGTGTTGGCTTGTCAGCAGCCAGAGAGCCCAGCAGCGACTGCAACATTGTGATGCAGTTATTGATGTGAATGGAGCTTCATGTTGAGAAATCATTATTGAAAAATTAATCTAAAAAAGAAGGTGTTGAAAGAGAGAGGAGGTGTTGGACAAATGTGATGCTGCATAATAAACATGTTGAGTGTAAAAATCTAAATGTACAATCTCATCTGCTTCTCTTTATGTCAACATGTCTTTGTGATTAGAGAAGGAAATCAATAAGATATATTTACATGGTTTAACCTCATGAGTGAACTTGACACATGAAAAGAATGAACATGAAGGAGAAGAATAAGGGTCCCAAACATTTTCTACATTAGTGTAGAGACAAATAAGAAGCTGGAGGAAGCCAAATTGAACAGTTGAACATTAATTTCAGGCACACTGGTAAGAATTAAATTAAACAGTATCCACGCTGAAGTGTGGCAGCTCAAATCCCCCTTGTAAATCTGAAAGTAACCCCCTTTAAGTCCAGCCTCGCATGTGGGTTGTGAATCTTTTAACTTAAAACTCAGTTTACATTCGCAAGCAGTTTTTTCCACTTTTGCAATCACTGCTGGCACGTTTGTTTATTGGGGCATTTTGCTTGGTGGCTGAGTGAAATAAGGTCACTCATTATATAAATATTCGTTGTTTCATTTTCAAAGCTCTGACACATAACTGTTCTTAGCACCATGTGCTGACTGCATGACTGAGCAAAGAAGCCTGAAATAAAAATCTCCACAGATGAAGGCACTAAAAAGGCAGGATAAATATGTTTCAGGCAGATACTTGCTTATTTGTTGCCTATAGCAGAAACGTACAATGAGTGGATAAGTGGTAAAAACCTTTCCTTCTCTCAGAACAGGTGTTCCACATTCCACATAATGAGGCAGCCTCAGCAGGGAGCCACAAATGTGGTTGGAAAGGCACCTCAGTATGCAGGGCTGGAGTTACAGTTTCCACCACAGCAAAGCGATACATAAGCCATTAAAATAGCATATCCCTACATAATTCTGCCCATATGTTGACATCTTAATGATGAATGTCAATTTTAGTTAGAATGGTTTAAAAATAAAATAGACTATTTAACCACCACAGAGCTACAGGTAAAAAATCAACCCACAGACAGCCGCAGAGATACATTTAAATCAACCCTTTAATGGTCCCACACAGAAGAAGGCAATGGAAAAATTATTTATTTGCATTTCTTTTTGTTTTTCAACTGACCTCACAGATTTTTAATTAGGCCTATGGGGCTCTATTTACAGTACAAGTACACTTTTAACATTTATCTTCATATATTTTTCCCTTTTTTTATTAATAAATAAAACAAAGAAATTAACTAATGGTCCTATGAAAACAACAAAAAGTTATTTGCTGTGCAATCTTTGTTGATTGCTGGCTTGTATTCAAACACAAGAAAAGTATTTTCTATGTCGTTGACAGAAGCTGCACCCAGTGATCAGATTGGTTAATATCCACAACTGTTATTGTGCTTATGGTCAATATTTAATATTTTTATATTAACAATGGATTACATGACTACATATATTTGAAAGGGGTCGCTTGTAGTGTTGAACTACAACTGAACTGAGAATTATCACTTGACTCTGCAGCATTTTAGCTTCTTTAAGCTAATTGTTTTGGTTTTCTGCACACAACTTTACTGTTTTTAGCTCTCATTTCATTGTTGTTTGCGGCAGGCAGCTGTTTTCAGTTAAAAAGTCTGATAATAAACCCACTATACAGTACCTGCTCAGCATGGCAGACAGATAAAGTTACCCGGTTAGCAGCTAGCTGGTGAACACAGTATTTAGCAGCTAAAGGGCCAGGAATGTCCCACAAGGGGTTGGTGAAGAGCAAAACAGATCTAAAAGAAGAGTGAATATTGGACTTGAATTTGTCAGGTGGCCAGAAACAATGAATGATAATGTTGCTCCTAATCTGACATGAAAATAGGCGACATACGGTTAGGTTAACAAGTGTGCCATATTAACTGAAAAAGTGGATGTCATTGTTGTGTTTACCGCTTGTTTTTGCTGCCCCTAAGTGGCCATAGAATCAGTTATTGCAGGTTTAAATGAGGCTTTGTTAAATAATGATCACCAGTATTAGCAGTATCACCCTGGATTTACCTAATTATCACTGTATATTCATTCATTACATCTTAAAAATATCTGAAAAATCATATTGATAATAATTTCAACAATATGCAATGGAATAATGTTGAAAGAATCATGTTTTTATATGTTTATCATCAGAAAACTTTGTTGTTCTATGGTAATGTTCAGTTTTGTACCATTAATGGACATTTGTACCGATTGGTAGATCATATTTTTTTTAAAGTTTGTGGGTATTAATTTACATCACTCTGTTCAGTGAGCCTGGGAATGTTTTTGACCCTGACACACCTCAACCAAGTGCTAGAAATGTCTCAAGTATCTAAAAGTATCTAAAAACTATACCTAAAGTACAGTACTTGAGTAACTGTACTTAGTTACTTTCCATCACTGTTTTCCAACAAGATATCATAACTCAAAATATGCTCTACCAAAGGAAGAGAAGATCATTAAACACCTAAAGCCTTCTCATTTACTAAATTAGTCATATAATAAAGTGTTGGAAATAGCTTATTCAGCAGCATTGGGCAGTAAGGAGATATATGTACATAGCCAAGCATCACTTTAACTTACAGTAAAATCTCTCAATGTGATATTAGGATCCACATTTATAATCACACTGCCAGGCATTATGAAAATCTACAGATGACTAAAGCAAGAAAGCTTTTGAGAAATTAGGGCAACACACTCTATCTCCTACTCATTCCACATGCACAATTGCATTACCCAGTGGATAACCATCTATCATCAATGGAAAGCCCTGGGACATTAAAAATCCATCAAGTAAATTTGTCCACAGGAACATGTTTCAATAGTAACTTTACACCTGCATCTTTGTGCTGCTGTAATCACATGACAATGGCCCCCGTCTGCAGCATGGCTTTAGGAAAAAGGTAAGAGGAGATCGGAGTGATGCTGCTGCGCTAATTTTAGCCTCTTAGACTCATTATAACGGGGTGTTACATTTCTCTCCATTCAATCACATGGGGGGCCACCTACAGTGGACAACACATGCACAAGAAATCCAATTAGTTTATTGAAAGGATCACTTTTAATCAGGACTTAAGTTCGATATGTTCACCTGGAGGCTATTTGAGATGACTTCTGTGTATATTTGCAGGTGTCAGCCAGTGTACTGTAGGCTGCATATTAACTGACTTGGCTCATAAATATTTGTGATGCAGTGATATCTTCAGAACATCAAAGGAGTTACCTCATGCAGTGAGCTGTGTGAATTATTACTGTCCACAGCAAAATAGATCAGATACATTTCTATCTTTTTTTGTTCTTATCTAATATCACACTTGTTTATCTGAGCTACCATACCTCATCATGTTTTATGCATAATTTATGTTTTATGCAATCCATCTTTTCAATTACCAATAGTCAACATTGAGGTCTCTCATTTCCAACAAACCAGTTATTGTATCTACTCATGGCTGCGGCCACTAATCATACCTAATACCATATACTTATATGTGTGTTAGGCAAAGTAATTCATTGCTTGGCCCAGTCTGAATGACTGCCATGACAATGAACTAATTGCCTGCAAAACACAATCTCACATTCATGGGCCACTATTACAGCTGAATTGTTTGATAATGTCAAGTGAGTCATTTTATTAAGCGCCACACAAATGTAATCATGCGGCAGGGCAACGTGAATTCGAGTGTATACAAGTGTTAACATCACTATGGGTTTTAGGTTATTACTGCCGCAGCGAATGTAAATTTGCCTCATTGATGGAGAGTGCTCAGCTGAATCAGAAATGTGCAAACCACAAACAAAATAGGCTGCTTCATTCCCCTGCCATCTGCATACACATCAGGACTCACACACACACACACAGTCGCATTTTATATCTCCCCATCTGAAACTGGGATTAGAACCATGAATAATGTATTTATGTAAATGTCTGATGGGTATAACTATAAAAGATGAGAGTGATTGAAAAGGCATTTTGTTAGATTGAGTTACAGCTGCCTGTGAGTTATGGATGTTTTCAGTGCGGGGAGAGGCGAACCACCGCTGAAGCTAAAAGGAAAAAAGATGTATTTTTGAACCAAAGAGGTCACAGTGTCACCTCCACATCTGAGGAATACATTAATACACAACCCGATCTCAGCATTTACTATTCGCTCGGTCCTTTTCAAACATCAGTCAGGTTATTACACCCAGTGGTCAAACCATCATTGACTATGAAGTCGCTGAGGACAGTGACCTCATCGTTTACCATCTGTGTAATGCATCACCACTGCCGTTTTCTGTCAAACACTGAATTGTTATAAAATGGGCATAAATGTCAGCAGACATCTATGATCAGATTATTCACTGGTGTGTGTCACCCTCCCATCTGGGCAGAGAGTACTGCATTATGTATATGTCAAATAAATGTGTGTATAGGCAATTACAAAGCAGCCATTTGTACACTGGCAGTTTTCAAGATTTGTCATAAGGTATTCTATTTGAATAACAGCTTCAGTTGTCATGTGTGCAATACTGTTGTAATCTGTGTAATCCCTGTGATATATATGAAAACCAGGACACAGCAATCACCCTATACAAGAATGGAGACAATGGATAGGGTTTTGAAATATGACTGGAAACTGCTGAATTGTTCCATTACATCAGCGCAGGAAAGGAAATGCAGTATTTTGTTCAGAGCTCAGAGCCTGAGCACACATATTAAAGTGAAAAAAAAACCTCTCAGCATTAATAATTTATCTAATTTTATAAGGCAATTTAGCAGTCACTTGAAGTTGCTATGGTGACAGGGGGGTATTTTGAGACAACTAATGACCTATGCAAAACCCACTCACTGTAAACTTCACTCAAGCTAAATGAGATTGCTGTCTGTGCTGTGTGTGATACATGGCTGAGAACTTAATCCCCACGCTATGCTTGGCCTTTTTCTGCACAGGACAAATTAAGGTTCTTAATATCAATGTAAAACATCTGTGGGCTGTTTACTGTACAGGGAATATGAGCCAAGTAGCAACCGGGGGCCAGCACTGCGCTGCATAATAGTCTTTTGTTTTGATTGCTAATGCAGAATTCATAACAGTTGTCAGGTTAAGGTCAGAAAAAAATCCAGCGAGTGAAAGGAAAATGAATACTCATGATATGGTTTGAATGTAACTCAATATGTTTCACACTAAATCCCCTTCAATGTCTCTTTATTTTTCGGCTTACGTCAAAGATTCCACATTGGAAAAGCTTTGAAGACTCGCTCTGTTCTGAGGCAAATCATATTTGTCCAATAACCACTTGGCCTGTTGCAGCTGTCGGGGCTGAGACAGAATGAGTCATGTGTTACCCATTTAACTCCAATTTCTCCCATGCAAATGCCTGACATGTGTGACTCTGCAGGGCCCTGAGTTGAAACGGTATTTTTGAAACGAGGAGAGAGAGAATCAAGGCCAGAGCTGTGTGACCATTTAGCCACCTGCTTCACCCGTGACCTGTGCTGTTTAATGAAAGTTTATATTTATGAAACAATCCACTTGTGTTATTTCTGACATGGCTTTAAAGCAGGCGCAGCTGCCATGAAATTAAATGAATAAACAAAGGAGGAATGGATTCTGTGGTTTCTCCTTAAAAGGAGCTCTCTTTTGGAAAATATGAGTTATATCCTAGTGAAAACATTTCTCATCCCTAAAAATAAACTGACACACACACACATGGAGCGATGGCTGCTAATCTCAATAACACCTCTTCAGTCTCTCCCCCCTCCTTTTTAACTTACTAGTGTGCTGAAGCTTTGGCCTTCAGCATAAATGGCAGGTTGACTAATAAAGGTGCAACTTTCAGAGCTGTTTTGCTCTGCTGCATCAGGAAGCTGTGGTGTTGAGTGCCACCTGTTGGGATACAGCAGTAATGACATGGAGCTGGTGACATTTGTATTATACAGGATTACAGAGGGCAATTTACAGTGTAACCTAATAGCCAAGTTATTAATTAGCCAGTCTTGAGAGAGAGGTGTAGCTGTTGGTCACACACTACTGATAAAAGCTGCCCTGTGGCTTTCAACACTATATTTCGAGGGCAGGTTGCAGCTCTTACAACCTGAAATGCCTCTAATATTCTGCTAATAGCCGATGTTCTTTTAATATTATTATTTTAATGCTTGAAACTTCAGTGTTTCTACTTGAATTTTCTTCCTATCATAGGATGAAAAAAAAGCCTTTTAAACAGCTGTTCAGGCACGCAGCATTTAAACTGTCAGCTGAAATCTGAACAAATGAAAATCTCTGAGGGTTAGCAAATTTGTAAAGCAGAAGGACTCAGGACCGCAGGGGAAACTCAAGGCTGTACAAGCCTTTACACCAAGGAGCTCATTTATATATATAGAAATATATACTATAAGATGACAACAATGCAAAAATATATTATTTTGTGTACCTTAAACACTTGAAGTCATGGAATTGAAGCAAACACAACATATGAAGCATATAGGGAATGCTATACACCGGTTCAGTATTGACACCAGCTATTAAATGGATCAGCCAGACATGACCAATGTGATAAGAAAATTGTAGCCACGCAAAAGACAAAGATTCTAGAAGAACATCAACAAAGTTTGCACGATGCTAAAGAGCATACAGGTGTATGAGTGCCATCAGCGCTTCTCCACAGCATCATGCTTTATTAAGCAAACATTTCTGGCAATCATGCCTCAGACACCACCCTGATGAAGGCAAGAGAGACGAAAACATTTGGTGAATAAAGCATAGTGTACTGGAAAAGAGTTGTGCGACGTGTTTTTTATGATATGTTATGATACATAACTCCCTAATATAGGACTACATGATCTTTTTTTTGAGTATGTAAACACAAGTTTCACTGAACCAATTTTGAATGTATTTTTGCCTTAATTTGATTTTAGTTTATATCTCTCATAGGCATCATCCAATGTAGCAATATTTCAAACACTGATCTCACAGCTATACAGATTATTGCTCCACGGTGATCTATTTTATTCTATTCTACGTTACAAAGATTATTTTTTGTGCTGACACAGTGAACAGCTTTGTAGCGGTGCTGATTGAAGAAGCAGCATAGAGGGAATCACTGTTCTGTGATCAGTGAGCAGAGCCCCTCGGCCTCCTCTGTCATCATCATCATCATCATCATCTCCACACAGCCGAGAGCTGAGTCTTGAACAGCACCCTCACACAGAATCACTGGGTAACACCAGGCCGGGGGGTATGACGCTTTATGGCCTTTCTGTCTCAGTCAACAGAGGAGGGTTTGTTTCCCTACAGACTGACTGACTCTCACTCTCTGACAGAATAAGTTGCTGTTGTCAAGAGGGAACACTCGACTAAAATTGGTTTGATTTTTGTTTCACTGCCACTTTTTTTATTTATAGTTTAGTCTAGACTAGAAACCAGGAAACAGGATAAACACAAAGGACATGTTTCGCAAATACACCAGTGGTTTCTTAAAAAATTCGATCCGCAATGTTTTTTGAAGCAGGATGCAACGGAACTCTTTTTTTCCCCTGCATGCAGCTGGATACTCTCTACTCACAACATCTGTAATTCTCATTGCGATTTCAGGTGATGCAAACCGAGATGATGACTGACTATTTGGAACAATGACAGGAAAAGTCTGTCTCCTTTCCAAGGTTACAGGCCTTTCTACTGTTTCCTCTGCCCTGCCCTCGCTGGCCAGATTGATTTGAATAGAAATAGAAATCTACTCAACATGCAGCCAAGTAGGGCAAATTGACTCAGTGTGTGTGTGTGTGTGTGTGTGTGTGTTTTAGCCAGGCTAAAACTGTTATACAGTTTACAATAGTAAATTAAACTACCCTACATTCTATAAAACAAGTAACAGAGTGACAGTTTTGATCATTGATACATTATCAGAGACCCAATGTCCAAAAAATAGGAAACCATAATGTGAGCAGTAGAGGGGTATATAGTAATGTAACAGACTTTTTACCTTTATGCTGATAATACTTCTGTACTTTAAGTAAGATTTTTAATTCTTTTACTTTCATTGGAAGATTTTGACATTATGGGATTTCTGCTTACAGGAACTTCATACTTCTTCCACCACTGGCTTCACTGGAGAAAAAAAAAATCAGCACTTCATTGGAAATGTAAATGTGAAGCCTTTTAGTCATTCAGTCATGTGGTTGTACTTTACAGATTCCTGGAATAAAGACAGCAGGGGACGTGCGCTTCGTGCTATTATTCCTGGTGAATTAATAGATGATGTGTTGCTGCCCTCTCCTGTACAGTGATGAACTCATGTCATCCATAAGTCACTGAATAATTGTGAATGAGCTTGCTTTGTCATGTATTTAGAAGCAGCTCATTGGGTCCGGAGATATGCAACAGCGCCGTTACTCTTCACAATCTGATACCCGGTCAGGTAAAACCGGATGAGGACTTTCTAGGAGGGGCTTAAACTTCAGGGACTTCGTTGACTTTTTTTCTCACGGTTGAAGCATTGGCTCGCCAGAATCTTAACTTTCAGGAATAACGGGAAAGCTTTTGTGCACAGTAGCCTACCGATCTGCAACCGGCCAGCGTGATGTGCCTGTTCAAGTTTATATGTGCGATTATTACTAGAGCGTTATTTATCCAAGTCTCTCTGATCGGGGTGTGGAGAGTGACATGGGTGAAGAAAGATCACAACTATTGGTTCCTGACTTTTCTCTTTCTGCCGCTTGTCGTTGAAATGATAATAACACTGAAGAGCCGAAAGGGGAAAGATTACAAATGGTAAGATGAGGTGCATTATATTGTGCTTGAGGATGCAACTTAACCTTATTTATTTATTGTGTAAAACTAATCTCAACTGCATGTTTTTATTACATTTTTTTTGTTCTTGAATAGGAGGATGGGGTGGTACTCCTTACTCTTGCTCCAGGGTCTCAACTGCAGCATACAGTCTTATTCCAAGTCTACACTTAATCTGTATAACAATATTCTCTATTTCGTTTTCTTTACAGGTATAGTTTTCCTTTGCTGAACTTTCAATGACAGCAGATATTTTAATAGGCTATAACATACAATAAAGAAACAGTCCACAGTATACAGTAGTTATCTTGTTTAATTATTAAGCCTTACAAGAAGCAAATGTGTGTGTGGGAGTATCTTGATGTAAAAGCAAAAGGGATTAAAATTGGGAATAAAATACCCACTTGTGGGGCTGCAACTAACAGTTACCATATTTTCATCATCAATGAATGATGATTTTATCTTCAAATGTCAACAGTCCAAAATCAAGATATTCTAGACAAACAAAAGCAGCAAGTCTTCAGGTTTCAAAAGCTGGCACATTTTTGGCATTTTTACTTGAAAAATTGTTAAAATTATTACTCTAGTGCACATACATTTCCTGTCAGTTCACTAATTGATCAATGGACTCATTGTTTCAGCTCCAAACAATTGTAAATAATACAAACAATATTAGATAAGTGTAGGCTTTAAAAGTACTTTAATGCAGAATTAAGGTTTGCATTACATACATTTTTCCCCATGATGCATCTTTATGAAGTTGTGTTGATTAAGTGCTGTTTGGTTGTTTTGCAGGTTTTCTCCTCCAATCTTTATGTTTCTCATCAGTATCATTCCCTCTATCTGGATCCTGGAGCTCCACCACCACCAGCAGGACAAAGCCAGTGACCCTCAGGTATTTCATGCCAGAAAAAACACTTAGTGAGCGTCTAAATGCTTAAAACAACACTTCATGCTTTCCAAACATGTAATGGAATGACAGATGTTGGTGGGTGCCAGGGTTGCAAAACTCTAGTTCTTTGCACCCGTAGCTACAGTTTATCACTCATTAATTTATTGATTCCATCAAATAGTACATTTGCTTTGAAACGTGAAGCTTTTAAGCAATTATTTGTACAGTGAAAAGTACAAATAATCTGTAAAAAGCCTTTTTCCAACTGTTTTCAGTGCAGAAAGCTTGACTCGTGGGAGAACTTGCGTAGAGTGATCACTCTGAATGAGACCATGAGAAACCAGAGCTATCTGAAGGTAAGAGTGACAGACTGAAAAATTCATTTAACTTCACTTGCCTCTTCTAGTAGAACATATTCTCTTTTATGATATTCCTGCAAATAACAGAAATGAACAAGCGTCACAAAGATGATTGTTGTATTTCTTGGAAATCGCTTACACTGCAGGATGGATTATACACAATATGGTAGTGAAACTAACAAAAGCCACTTCCAGGCAATCAAACTCCAGGAAGCCACTGCCCCCGACCGCAAAATAGTCAGGTACATAACGCCACATTAAAAAAAACAAAAAACCACAACTTGACGTTTTTACTGATTAAACAAAAAAGATTTTAAAAGTGTTAAATAGTGCGCTTTAGAGGTGCTGTAGGCAGATTTACCTTTCTTCAGAGCCAGGCTAACCGTTTCCCCCTGCTTCCAGTCTTTGTGCTAAGCTAACCACCTGTTGGCTGTAGCCTCATACGGACAGATATGAGAGTGGTATCAATCTTCTCATCTAACTCTCGCCAAAAAAAGTGAATTTCTCCCAAAATGTCGAACAATTCCTTTAACATGGAAATTTTTCCATTCTTCTTTAAAATATTGTTTATGGTTCAGTGAGCACATCATAACTAGTCTAGTCAGCTGATAAAGAGCAGCGTGCTTGAAACGTCACACAACACATTGTCTGCACTGGGAGTTTCCAGACTCATGTTTCAAACAAAATGTAAATTTCTATCCATCCTTTGCATTTGCTTGAATCTAGTTTTCAATAAGATATTTAGGTATTTTGCTTTGTAAACAAAAAAAGGTTTAAGCATGTATAAAGAGTCAACAATCTAGAGATGATTGGTAAACTGATGCATCTCGCCTGTAGTTTTCTGTAGAAAATGAAATTATATAGTCACACGGTCAAAAATTTAAAACATTCTAACTGTATCCTCATCTTAAGCAACACCAACTCAGACTGTAGCTCAAGACTGTGGTTTTGTGAGGTGGTTATATAAATCCTAAATCTGATTAGAAGCCAGTATTGGGGATTTTGGGATCCCTAAGGAGACTTACTTGGTAATTGAGGAGCAGAGTTACGGACAGATTCCCCGATTGCCAGTTTGGAGTGAATGCAGAAGAGAAAACATGAACATAAGAGGGTTGGAAAGCCGGATGCAGCCCCAGGGGTGAAATAATACAGAAAGAACTCAGCATTGGGAGAGAAAGAATCTTCCCACAAATAAGGCCTGGATTCTGGGAAGAGCCGTCCCCTCCTCTGTCATCTCTGATTGAGATTTTGGGAAGATTTGGTTAATTGTGCAAATAACAGGATCGGCGAAGGGCCTAAAGAATCTTAAATGCAGCCAGCAAGAAAATGAAATAAAAAGTAATTTGTTGATCATTGGTTTGTTCAGACACCCTCCTTGTTTTGCATACATAGACAAAAACCTACAAGACATTTTAATTTCATCAGATTTCCACAGTCCTCCTTGTTATGTATCCATTATAATACACGTTTAGGATGCAATGAAAATGCTCCTCTGGCATTGCTTTGAATTTCAAAAGGTATCCGGAAGGGATGGGTGGTGGGTCGTAACTAACAAGATTTTATAACTGCAAAAACCAGAAGTGAATACCTGACATGCTGACGAATACTTATAGAGATGTGATCAGGGGCAAAGTCATTAATTTCAGTTTTGTTGTGATTTAAGAAAGCTGTGAGTCACCCAGTTACTGCAAGACAATAATGCTAGACTTGATAGGTTGCCAGGCTTAACAAATACCAGAGTGTAATATCACCAGCATTGGAATGATAACAGATGGATAATGTGCATGTAGAGCGACAATAAAAGAGGTCCCAGAATTGACCCCTGAGGAACTCCACAGGTCAATTCAATTCAATTCAGTTTTATTTATATAGCGCCATATCATAACAAAGTTATCTCAGGGCACTTTGTCATAAAGAGCAGGTCTAGACCAACTCCTTATGTGTACAGAGACCCAACAATTCCCACCAAGAGCAAGCACAAGCAACAGTGGCAAGGAAAAACTCCCTTTTAACAGGAAGAAACCTCGAGCAGAACCAGGCTCTGGGTGGGCGGTCATCTGCCTCGACCGGTTGGGTTGAGAGAGAGGGAAGGGAGAGAGCGAGGGAGAGATAGAGAGAGAGAGAGAATGAGGAAAGTGAACATGCAGTAGCACAGCACTGTTCAGTTCTAGATACAGATGTAAAGCAGTAGTGGAAATAGTATTAATGTTAATACAAATAAAAGTAATAGCAATGTGATAGTAGTAATACTAATAATAAGTCCATAGACAGCAACAACAGCAGCAACTGCCGAGCAGCAGCACGGGGGCAGCAGATGGCCCGCATCACAGATCCAGGCTCCGCAACCACAGATCACAGCTCCGCAACCCCAGATCACGACTCTGTAGCTCCGCAACCCCAGATCCAGACGCCGTAGCTCCGCAACCCCAGATCCAGACGCCATAGCTCCACAACCACCGATCCAGATGCCGTAGCACCGCAACTACCGGTCCATACCCTGCAGCTCTGCAACCACAGGTCGAGACTCCGCAGCTC